>CAODLS010395945.1:0-34515 GCA_948243855.1 Flueggea neowawraea
AAGCCAATCCATGCCAATGATCACATCGAACTCACCCATATCCAATAGGATAACATCAACTGCCAACTCATGCTCGTGAAACGAGATCATGCAATTTTGAACCCTAAAATTAGTCACTAACTTGCTGTCCAAAGGTGATGAAACCTCTAGCAACTTGTCTAATTGACGTAGCACTAATCCCGATCGTTCGACAAAATGTGGAGTGATTAATGAATGCAATGCACCAGTATCAAATAAAATATATGCCAGAGTATCGAAAATGAAAAGCGTACCAGTAACTGCAGCATTGGAGGTTTGTGCCTCTTGACGAGTCAAATGGTACACTCGAGCCTACCCTTTAGTAGCAAAACTGCTCTATCCGGTCTACCCACGATCGGTACCTTGTCCAGTCTGGCTACGGCTCATAGAACCTGTCGCGCCTCTACCCATACCTCTGACCATTGACTGTATTGTCTGTGATACTGTGTCATGCTTTATGGGACACTAAGTCACTTTATGCCCTAGCTGTCTACAATGGAAAGAAAGGCTTATTGCCCTGTTAAAAGCCCTTGAGTGTCTCCTCCTACACGTCCCATAGGGCAGACGTGATCCTCCAAAACCTTGTTCTCTAGCAAGCCTCGCTGGCTGTCCTACACTAGCACTCTGAGATCCCTGTCCCTGCCTCTAGAGGAACGTCTATGTCTATACTTCGACAACTCACTCTATCTTCGGCTCTACTGGCCGCTTGATGAACTCTCAGTCTTTGCACTCTTGAGCTCTCTCGATTGTCTATCATCCTGATATTCCATACTCCTCGCAGCCTTCGATATCTGCAACACTGTAGACAACCTTTGAGTTGCTACCACCCACCTAATCTTTAATAGCAACCCATTCAGAAATTTTCTAGCCAATGCCTACTCACCACGGGCCTCAATAGGAGCATATCGGCTCAGCTCTCGGAACCTGTCCTCATATTCACTGACAGAAATACCCGGCTCCTAATGAAATTCACTGAACTGTTATGCCCTTCTATCCCTCTCACTTGGAGGAAGAACAGACAAAGTGATCTCAAACTTGAACTCATCCCATGTGAACACTCTACGAGACCTCTGGTCCTGCCACCATCTAGTAGCTCGACCATCCAATAGAAATGAAGCCAACCTCACTCTCGCAGTGTCATCCGTAAGTTCATGGCCTCAAAACACTACTCCACTGTAAATGTGAAGTCCTGAGGGTCCTCCTCTAACTTGCCTGAAAACCTAGGCGGAGAAAGCTTCATAAACCTCTCAAGTCGAGACTCAGCATCAGACTGAGATGCTGTGGGAACTGTTGCAGATGTAGGTACTGCAACTGCCTCATGTTGAAATGGATGCACTGATGGTACCGCAACAGGAGGAACAGTCTGGCCTCCAGTAGCCTGACCGACTAAAAGTGCCTCTACCCTAATCAAAACCTGGGTGAATCTCTCTAAAGCGTCTGTCCGCCCAAGAGACGTTGGTTGTGGCTGTGGTGCTGGCACAACAACCTCAAGCAAACTAGCTGCCTCATACTGGTCGGCTACAGAATACTCAACAGCCTCAACAGGCTGACCTTTAGGCCTCTCACGACCTCTGCTACGACCTCTACTACGAGGACGATCCATATCTACAACAAACAAATCACGTATGCAATATCAATATGCAAGTGACTGCCACAGTACCGAGTCAGAGATCAAAGAATGTACACAAGCAAATCATACTGATTCGATCAAAGATACTTAAACTCCACACCAGATCCACACTAAAATAAAATCTAAACTGTCACGAAACCTGGGCTCTGATACCACATTTGGTATCAGAGTACACACATACTCGAGACTTACGAAACCTAGTCTCTGATACCACCTTTGTCACGACCCATTCCCGGGACCATGACCGGCATACAAGACTGACCATCTATGGAAGCCCGACCCATCCCGCGCAAGCCTTACAAAGAATTAGAATTGCTACCCATCATTTAATTTCCAAAACATTTATGGAGAAACATTTATTAATTTAAAACAGATTTATATATAAACCAATATATAAATAAATACCAATATATATATATATATATATATATATATATATATATATATATAATATACTCTGGTAAAATTAGATATAATAAATACATCAGAGTATACATACAAACCAACACCCCACAGTAATATGGTACAAAGCTATAACAAAATCCAAGAAGCCTGAACAATATGCATCACTAACCAAAATATCTCATCACGGGTGTCCGAGATGCGGAATGAACATGAAAACCAAAGTTTATGCACCTAGAAGATAGAATCATCCACAACATAAATAAAACGGGGGTTAAACCCAGTGAGAAATAACACTCCGGAGCGCCTCATACGTGCCTCACAGAGTCTGTTTTGAAAACGGTTTGCAAATATCACAGCAATACTCGTAAGTATATATATATATATACACTCTATACAATAATAGCCTTTCAAAAATCATTTTGAAATCATTTGCAACCAAGGCAAACAACATGCACGTAGGCGTAATAAAATCATTAAAGTTTTTAAATCAACATTTTCATGTCAAAACATATACAAGCGATATGGGACTAAGCAAGTGTGATATGGAATCTGCTATATATCATGAAGTGTGTGGACCATCCATAGTGATGAGGACCCGCCTCTATCAATAACAAATCATGTGCCTGATAGGGGCAACATGACAATCGACAACCCTGGTAGCTGGACTATATCAAACATTGGTATATCAAATGCTACATACCTTGTAGCACAGGTGTCCTCATATCGAAAACCAAAACGTACTAACATATAATACTAAATCCATAACATGCAATCCAATATTTAAAATCATAGCAAAGATATATAATACATATATATCGCTTTCAAATCCAAACCGATTATTACACAAATAACCAGTTTATATCTTTACTAATCCTTTGATTAGTCCATTTTCAAATATATATTGAACACATCAAAAACTAGTAAATAGAGTTTGAGACACAGCCAATGTCTCTGAAGCTACTATTCACTCACCTGACAATCCAAGCCAAAACACCAGTCAAGTCTTACTAGCCGGTGGCTGATCTCGCTGGCAAGAACAGGAAGTTGTACACGTAACACAACACAAATATCACAATGCGGTACTATAGCAATACCAAATGCATGATATGCAAATGCAAATGCAGACTCTCAAAGTCGCCTAAATAAACGAAAGTGAATCCATCACTTTCGAGCCAAAGATCATGCTCAATTCTGTCCCTAACGAGAGGAACAGACTCAAAATCTTTCCAAATCTCAACTATGAATCTCAGACTTCCAAGACCCATGCCAAATAACTAGTCAAATCTCTAAACCCAGCTCAAATATATGAAGTTTTAACTTATATCTATCAAGATACGTCAGAAACAACACCAGATTTGATAAGAAATTTAGTAAAACCTGAAACCCTAGTTGTAGAGAAACTCATTTTGTTCAAACACAAAATCCCACGAAACTGGTGCTTAAACTTCAAGCTACTAGTCTCAAACAACCATAATCTAACTCCCATTAACTCTTATTCCATTAGAAATAAAAAGATTCGAACCAAATCCCATGTTTGGTCGGAACCCTAGAATGCCCAAATGCAACGCAAATTAAAGAAAAGAAGAGATTAATGGATGATTCTTACCTCTAGAACCGTTGTAAAAGCAAGGAGAAAGAAAGAAAATCACAGAGAAGTAAATGAGAAAGTGCGTTGGTGGTTGAGATGAGTTGTGACCGAAGGAATGGTAGGTAGGGGTATTTATAGGCTCACGGGCTGACATGTTGTGTTTCACGCACAGTCGCCCAGAAAGAACACATCTACATGCGCAGTAAGGGTTCTGCGTACATAGAACCGTGCTCTATGTGGGTAGCATCCCACACAATGTACGTAGATGGTAGATCTGAAACCCCTCATTCAGATCTACAATCTACGTGCGTTCCACCCCCTGCTGTGTGGGTAGAAGGCCTCAGCGTGCTCATGGGTCACACCCAAAGGATGAACAACGTGCGCAGCAACCCATACAACGCACACAGTCCAAACAAGGCATACTCTCGACCAACTCATCCCCGTCTACGTGCGTAGTACTAAATACTGTGCACGTAGATGACCTCCAGTGTACATTGCACTCAACGCACATTCACGGTCAAGTTCAGGCCTCGACTACGTGCGTAGTACCCTGTACTAAGCACGTAGGTGACCTCCAACGTGCAGAACACACGCAACACAACACTCAAACTCATTCCAAACTTAATGGTCAACATCCCAACTTGAAATCACTTCGGAATACTACGAGATTCCGGCTAAAATAAACGGGATATTATAAGATATATGGTCTAAGACCAAAGCCTTGGACCACCCAAATTGTCTTGGGCGGTTCAAGGCTTAATTGTTTTTTAATTGTTTTTACTGCAACAGTCAACTCATTCATTTTTTTTAATGTTTTAATTTTTCCTTTTCAATTCATTTTATTTTTTTTATATAATATTATTACAATATTTTATTAAATTATAGATAAAAAATTTTATTCAAATTATTTGTAATTATTCAATTTTTACGTAGTGAATTCTAATTATTTGGGTGAAATATATATTTTTAGGCAATGTAAATTAATTTTTTAAGTTTAATGTAGTTTTTTATTTTTTTAATATAGTGTTATCAAAACTTTTCATACAAATTATTTAATTTTTTAAATGAAACTAGCCGTTTGGAAAACTAGCCGTTAAAAAATACCTATGTTATCAAAAACTACGTGATCGAGAGATCATCGCCATGATGCAGATTTGGTCGAGCATATTTGGAATTGCTTTGCAGAGAATCATGATAAAAATTACTTTATTTTTAATAATATTTGATGTACTTTTATTATTACACAGAACATATTGTAGTAGTTCATTTCTATGTAGTAAATTTTAATTTTTTTAGTACAATTTAATTTTTCTATTTCAAAATTATTTATAGTTTTGGTACAAAATTTTATGGTATTATTCTAAAATATATAATTTTTACTAATTAAAAAATTTAATTATAGGTGTAGAAAAATGCATTTTATATAATATATATTGTAAAAGAAAATTGAATGAAAAATAAAGTGATAATAGATCTCATATAAAATTATAATAATAGACTAATCATTAAAATTGAATGGTATAATGAGAGTAAATTTAATAAAATAATGATGTGATAATGATATGTCAATAAATTAGACAAAAAATGTGTCCAACCAATGTGAACTGTGTAATAATCATTGTTCTTATTTAGTTGAGTTAGTTCTATTTTTTTCCCTTTTCTCATAAGATTTTGCAGTTTTAAATCGAAAAATTTGAATCAGAAGTTCTATTTCTTTCACGTTTATGACATAGTTGTTGGGGGTCAATCTTTCTGGTGATCGTTGCTTTGCTGCTATACATAATGTGGATGAGAAGGGTAAAGGAGAAGATCTTCAGACAGAACGGGGGCTTCATTCTGAAACACCAAAGAGGAAGGCTTTTTACTGAAACAGAGCTCGCAAGGGCCACCAAGAATTATGACAGAGACTGGTTTCTCGGTGAAGGTGATTTTGGCTCTGTTTACAAAGGAGTTCTTCCTGATAATACTTTGATTGCAGTGAAGAAGCCCAAATATTTAGAAAGGGCTCAGATAGATGAAGAGTGTCAACGCGAAATCGGTATTGTTTCACAAGTCAATCACAAAAATGTGGTCAGAATTTTAGGATTCTGCTTGGAAACCAAAGTTCCACTGTTGGTTTATGAATTCATTTCGAATGAAACTCTGTTTCAACACATTCATAACAAGAGGGCTCAAATATTGAAGTCATGGAGAAACCTTCTGAGGATAGCAGTAGAGACTGCATCTGCACTTGGCTATTTACATAATCTGGCTAATCCTCCGATCATTCATGGGGATGTGAAATCACTTAACATACTTTTGGATGATAATTACGCAGCCAAGGTGTCAGATTTTGGACCTTCAGTGTTGGTTTCACCAAACCAACAAGATATAATAGCGACAAAAATACAGGGAACATTAGGCTATCTTGATCCAGAATATCTCCAGACGGGTATTTTATCAGAAAAGAGTGATGTTTACAGCTTTGGAGTTGTTCTTGTTGAACTTTTGACAGGGGAAAAGTTAAATAGCAACATGAGAAATGGAGAGAAGAAAAACATTATTCAGTACTTCGTTTCATCACTTGAAAATAATGAACTGGAGCATATAATTTGTTTCCCCATAAACCCAGGTGAAATGGACGAGATTCATGAGTTCTCGGAGATAGCAAAATGATGCATAAACCCAAGCGGCACATAAAGGCCAAGCATGAAGGAAGTGGCCGAGGAGCTTGGTAAGCTGATGAAGAAGAATCAAAGCTTATGGTCTCACCAGAATAGTGAAGAAACTGATCATTTACCTGCCGGTGAAGTTGGCCACACGAACAGACCTGACACCATTAATGCATCAACATTTAGCATTGAGTATTCAAATGATAGCATTTGAATTAATGTTTCTGTTTATCAGTAGTTGTCTTACCACTCCTTGTATTAGCATATCGCATTGAACTCTTTACAATATATTGTTAATTCCAATATTTAATTAATAAAAAAATCGATCCAATAATACTAAAATAAACAAACTATTACCTTCTGGAGATCGCTGATTCGATCCCTGATGAGATTAATTAAAATGCCTCATCGAAAAACAAAAATATACTACTTTCCTTGATCTAAGATGAAAGTCGTTTCAAAAATACTAATGGAATCCCAAACTTGTGTGGTGTGAGCTCGTGGATAGAAAGTTAAAAAATTGTATTATTGTTACCAATAAAACTGGAATAATTGAATACTAAATCAGCAGTAATATTGAGACTTAAGTTAACGAAAGATGTCAATGAAGGAATAACAGAAAAGGAAAAAGAACTACTTTACTGATAAGGACAACTGTGTTATTGTTAGGCACATTTAGGGAACTCGGACACGTGTCATGATCGGTAGAGCCGTCACTGCAGAAATTAAATGGACGGTTCACACAGGAGGATGTCAAGGGACAGGTGTGACTTTCTTGCACGACCATTTGAAGCACCCTTGCGTGAAGAAGTTGAAACGTTCCTGAGGATGTCCAGTAAAACAGAAGTCATTCAACTCCGAGCATTGAAACTCAAACTGGCTATTTCTCGAGCAAAGCATGTGGAACGACCATCATACAACCGAGGTTTGAAAAGAGCAATGAACTGGGGGATAAGCACAAGTACAAAGCACGTCTTGCCGAAGAAAAAGGACATCATGGTAAGGTGAGTAGGGGATGAGATATAGTTTTTTTTTACATTTGTATTTTACGTTCTTTTAACGATTATGATTAAATTTAAATTAATTAGATGATTATAAAACTGTACACATTAAAAAATTATTATATTCTACAAATATTTTTTAATATGTTGGTATTTTTAAAGTCGTTAGATTAATTTTAATGTAATTTAAATCATTAAAAGTAAATAAAATATGTTAATGCAAAAACTTGATAACCAAATCCAGGTGAGTACATCCACGAATGAGAAGAATACAAGAATATGGCAACTTACACTAGCGTGGGAAGTTGAACATGGCAAGACGTGGTGCGAAGACTCAAGAAATAACTACTGAGATAGCTCAATATAAGTATGCGAAGGAGTTACTGTGCAAGGGACACACATCAAATACCAAAAGCTCTTACAATTTATTTTCTCATAGTTTACTTAGCTTTCAGTAATTTGCATTTCGTTGTATTTAATTTTTACTAGTTCATCTGTTTGCTGAGAAGTATGAGAGATTTCAAGAATTCCCTTGTTGAAAAAGTAAGTATCTAGGATTTTGTTATTTCAATCCATGTCATTTTTGCATTTCTCAATTATTATGCATTTCGTCTTTATAATTTCCCTTATGCTTTATGTTTACCTCTTTTAATTAAGTGCAAGTAGTGATTCTCAGCTACCGTAGCTTTCGTTTAACCTTTCATTTCCGAGTACGCTTTAGTTCAATTCTATTTTGATTTCTTCGCAATTAAAGTCTTAAGTTGTTAGGTACCACTGAACCCTCTATTCATTTTACGTGGTCAGGTTAGCTTAGTTTCCTTCCCCGGAAATTCGCATTGCAATCTCTAGCACGTTCCCGATGAAAATCTCCCCAACAGTTATATATTACACATACATCTTCCTGCTCACCGCCCTACGCTTGCGAAATAAAAGTGGAATCCTTCATTCAGAATCATTCCTTTGTTTGGTGTTCATCTGACTAATTGTGACGCTCAGAAACATAAATCGTTTCCTTGGTCAGACGATAAAGGTGTGTCGTTTCCTTGGTTAAACTTTAGATGTCACTAATGTGCGAATGCTGTCATTGATAAAAATAAACACATTTATCAGTTCATCTAAGCGGTACATTTTACTTATTGTTAAAAAAAAAAGTACTAAAACTTTTCTGGAAATTTGACTTAAATGCCGGAATTCCTGGAGATTACTCGGACTTTCTTATCTCTTATTGTTTTGATGACTTAGGATTTTTTTTAAAGTAGAGTCCGAATAATAGATTATAAAATTATAAAAAATAAATATTTTAATTAAGAACTTGACGATATTACTTTTTTCACATGATTATAACATAAAATGTATGGATGTGGGAATTTTTTTAAATTATTATATCTTTATTTATTTTTTATAATTATAAATATACCCTTATTTGATTTTTAATAGGAATCATCAATTTGAATTGTTACCCGTCCAAAATGTATTTTTGATTTGCGGGAAACAAATTATAGTGATTACTGACTAGTATGTTGATAACACACATGGCTATAGCTAATTAAAATTATTTATTATCGCAATCTGCTAAAGACGAATTAATGGTGGAATCTAATTTTTAGCATGTTTTGGAAAATTTTCCCTCAAATTCTAATTTGAAGGATCTTGTATAAATTTTTATTGAAATAATTTTGTTTAAAATCGTAATTCATAAAATTTGGGTCAGTATTAATTGGAATTATCTTCTACTAAGCCTTTGTTGTTACAGATTATTTTGAATCATCATTTGTTAGACGTAAAATTATCCATCTATTGATTGTTATTATCCTACTTTTAATCGTTATTATTTTATTTTAGTAATTATTTTATTTTATCTGAATAATAAAACTTATAAATGTCAGCATGTGAAAAAACTTTTTTTTTTGTACTTTTATTCTTTTTTTCAATTCTAAATTACTATAATTATTAGATAATTAATTAAAAATTCTATTTTGAAAGGAATTTAAAATTATTCAGATAAATATTAATCTAAAAAAATATTTATCTCTATTTTCCCAGATAACCACAAACGTGTTGGTTATATTACGATTATCAACAAAATATATAGTACGCATTTTTTATATGCACCCTCAAGTGCCAGATTTGATTGAATCTAAATAAGAATGGTTATGTATTTAGGTGAAGCAGAGCAAGTGCCGATACGAGATGATAAGGAATTGGAGTTGGAGATTCTTAAGTGTCTGAGGAAACTTTGCGTTGAGGCCGAGAAGTTGATTTCTTTAGCAATGGAAGCAATTCCACTTGATTTGCAGGACCAGCTGAATCAATACATGAATGGAAGGTATAAATAAAACACTACTGAAACTGAAAATTATGTGTAGAATTGTATGACTCTTGTTGAAAGGACGCCTCAGGCGATGTTGTAAATGTTTTACTTATGGAGGTGAGGAATTGGTGGCCAGGATAGATGGAGAAGCGTTGAAGGCTTGTATGTCTCAAAGGTCGACTCAGCGGTGGCAGGAGTATGAGCCTTTATTGAGTTATTGTCGCGATAATGGAGTTAAAATTGTTGCTTGAGGTACTCCTCTTAAGGTATTATTGAGTTTACTAACTCTATTATTGTGAGCGAGAATTAAATTTGAACTCTTTTGATGGTAAAAAGATGGTAGAAATGCATTATACATTGTATTTTTCCTGTTGCATTATGTATGAATATTCCTGTGTTTGTGCATGTGATTTTGATGGTGGCTGCCATTTGGACTTCATGGCTCAATTTAAATTTTGTTGACTGCTATTCTCTTGATTTATTAGTATAGTGATGTTGAGTAATGGTGTAGCTTCGCAGTAAAAACACTTTACTTTTGGTATTGAGATTATGGCAATGATCCTCGAAAACTGCTGCCTTTGTTTGAATTGTATTTTGTGCTGGACTTATGGATGATGGACAAATGAAATTTTTCTTCATATTTTCTCTACAACTATCAAATTGCCTTTATATTATTACTATAAGTATTTATAATGGTGCAATAATTGGAATATGCTGAGGCTTTTGATGCGAATAGGTTCTGAGATGAGTCCAATCTCAAGGTATTTGGGGGCTTCCCAAGGCCGAACGTAAACTATATGCTCCTCTAGCTGGTTCTGGTTTTATCTCAGGATTCACTTCTATCTCACGCAGATCCACTTACATGAATTCTCTAAACCAATTAGGGTGCCACTGGCATGCTTGTAGTTGTGACCGGTGCAAGCTATGTTACATATGGATCAAGAGGGACAGAATTTCAAAGAAGATGCAAAAAAAGAATCAAGTTGTCATATTGCTTGATCCTGAAGGATAGTTCATACGAAGGTAAGGAGAAGTTCCAGTAGCTGATTTTTTGTGGTATTCTCTCGTGCCAGACCCTGCAGCAGAAATTGTTTCGACCGTGCGGAAATTGCTCGAGTGATGAATGCAGCTGGTAGGAGGCAAGATGCATTACCTAAGGTGATCTTAATTGCCATAATCATGATTTTTATTGTTAAATTTTGTTGTTCTGACCTCGCATGGTAAACATTAGCCTGAGGAGAGATGGAAATGCAGCTACTTTGCAGAATTTACAAGCTTTGAGCAGGTAACCATCATTGCATTTCCTACTGTCTTTGCTGCTCACATAAGTACATGTATAACATTTCTTTAGTCTTCTTATGAGACAAAATTCTGCAATATCTTCAAAACTGACTTGATCTTGGTTTAGTATCACATGAGGCACTGCAGAATTTCTTTGATTTGGAGCAATATCTTCTCATCAAGGAACTCACTCAACGTTTACAAGTATTCTGTTTTTTTGGCATGAAAAAACCCGATGTTTTCCATTCAAGTTTGAGAGTAATTAATTTATTGCTTGCCGATAATTTTCCTTTAGTCTATGTGGACGGAAGGTGTATTGTGTACGGTTAGATAACTAGCTATTTTCTTGTGCAGGGTTTCAGGGAAAGAGTATTTGCAGATCCCAAGCTTTTGTATAGATTAGCCATAGAAGATATGAAAGGCCAAAATAAATTTTTTTTGAAGAGCTTGACTACGTGATTAGAGACACTTCAAGAGGATCTGTTGTTGATTTTTTTATCGTGTGGCTTCCTGCTCCGACTGTGTCATTTCTTGCGTATTCAGACGAGATAAATGTTCCTGATAGCGTGGATATTCTGCAAGGTCTCCTTGTCCTTGGCTCTATCCCAGATAATTAGGGGTGGACATTTTAGCACGGTCCATGGGCTGGTTCGAACCCGGCTCTGTTAATATCAGGGCTTGAGTAGGATTTTTTAGCCCGAAGAACTGGGCTGGGCTAAAAAATTTAGCCCGAAGTAATTTTTTAGGCCATGCCTAGGTTTTCCAAAAATTGGCCCGACCCATTTACAATTAATATATATATATATATAAAGAGTTAATTATGTCACATGTCTCAAATGAAATTCAGATTTTGATAAAAAAAAATTCAAAGTTTGATAATTAGGTGAATGCCATTTTTTATAGTTTTAGTTTTCCCATATGCTATTTTTTAAAATTTGATCATAAATATGTCATATTCACTCAAATAAAAGTAAATCTTTTACTCATTTTTTCAATTTTTTATCTCCTCGTTTTTCTCTCTTCCTCTCCTCTTCTGCTCTTGTTTCTCTCTCTTAGTTTTTCTCCTCATCTCTCTCCCCTTTCCTTACTGTTCCTCTCTCACCCGAAATTGTAGCCGCTCCCTTCTGCCCTCCCTCCTCCACCATTTCTCTCTACCTCTCTCCCTTCTCTCCTTCATCTTCTCTTATTATTCCTCAGCTATGCTCTCTTGATCTCGGTTCTCTCCTCTTATCATCCATCTCGGCTTTGCTTTCTCCTCTTTCACTCGTATTCCTTTCCTGTCCCTTTCGCCTGCTTGTCGGTCTCTCTAGTCTTCTTTGTCTCTCTGCTCGTCTATCTATTGTGGAGGCTAGCGGTGGGAGTTGAAGGAGTCTCGTTGATCTATGATGGAGTCTTGTCGGTCTGTGATGATTCAATAATGGAGGCTAGCGGCGGGACTTGAAGGAGGCGGCGGCTAGGGTTGGAACCCTAGCTACTGCCTTTGTTTTTTGCTATGTTAAATTACAAAAGTGCCCCTTAGTTGTATTTTTTTTTTCATAAAAGTCATTTTTATTGTTTGTTCATGTGTGCTTTTGTGAGACTAAATGGTTTAATGTAGAATAACACTTTTGAACACAATTTATGCATGTTAGTTGTACTATTTTGATTAGTTTTCGTTGAGTTTGATTGATTTTGTACAAGGGTGATTACATTTGGAGACTTTTGTAGACATTTAGAGAATTTTGAAAATCAAATTAATTATCATTAAATAAAGCAAAATTCATAAAAATATATACAAATAATTGAAATAAATTAAGAAAATTATACAAAAAATTATTGAATCAAATTCTTTATAAAATAATTATGCAATTTGGAAAAATTTGGAGACTTTTGGAGACCTTCTGAATTAAACCAAATTTCTTATAAAAAAATTGAAAACTTCTTCTTGAAGACTTTTGGAGACCTCTTTTGAAGATTTTTGGAGATCTCTTTTGATGATTTTTAAAGACTTTTGAAAACCTCCTAAGAAATTATATAATTTATTTTTACTGAAATTCTTTTTTCTCGAAACATCAATTTCTCGCGAAATTATCGTGATTTCTCGCGAAAGTGGCATTTTTCAAATTAGTTTTATTTTGGTGGCATTTTTCAAAATTAGTATTGTTAGAGGACATTTTTGAAAATTAGTATTTCATTTTGATATAAAATTATTTTTTTCAAATAAATAAAACCTCTGGCCCGCCATTTTTCAATTGACAGGCTTGGACTGGGTTGAAAATATACCCTAGAGCCTGACCTGGCACGATGCCTAACCCTACAGATAATGCATTTCAAAAGAATCTCGCAGACTGGAACTGGAATCTCAGTCACAACTATTCTTGTTGGTGGGATGAAGCTCTATATTGTTGGATTCATTTCTAGCATTGGTATTGTAGCTAATGTTTTATATTCAATTCCCGTTAATAATTTATAAATAAGAATTGGCGTATTGTAAGTGTTTTATAATTCTCTAGAAATAGTGGATCGCTATAAGGATTGTATTAACACTTAAAGATGCTACCCTATGTACGCGGAATATTGTAGTATATAGAGATTTAGAAGGATTGATGTGAAAAAATAGAAATTTGCAAATGAAAAGTACAAAAGATGGAAGAAGATTTTGCTTAAAAAATTGAAGAAGCTACAAAGGAACATCAATATTTGATTGAGCAAAACATAAAATTGGAAGCTCAACTTGAGAATTCGAAGGGTGATCAAGACGTTTTGTGCTCATGGATATGGAGACATAATTATGCAA
Source organism: Flueggea neowawraea (assembly GCA_948243855.1). Lineage (NCBI taxonomy): Eukaryota > Viridiplantae > Streptophyta > Magnoliopsida > Malpighiales > Phyllanthaceae > Flueggea > Flueggea neowawraea. The sequence continues at coordinate 13,662 of CAODLS010395945.1, forward strand.
AAATTTTACAAAGAAGTTTACCACGTGCAACGTAAATGCACCAAAAACTAGTATTAAAAAATTACTATGATAGCGCTCAATCAATTTTTGACTTTCATATACACATGATTGAACAACACTTAATACAAACTGTCCAAAAACAACTTTTTAATAAAATTATTCTATTTATGTTAATAAATTGATTGTTCAATTATTTTAGAAAATGCTAAATTCTCATTTGTCATTATAAAAAAATAAAATTAACGTATACTTTATTAATTAATATACTAAGCATCTTTTTTAAAAATACATTATATTCTTTTCAAATTACCAAATCTTTTATCTATGAGCTCATCCACAATATAATTTCCTAAATGATTCCTAAGCACAAAAAAAAATTCATACGAATAATTATAGATTTGCAGTACTAACTAACAATATATTATTCTGTTAATTTATCAATGGGCTTTATTTAAACAATTAACAAAACAATAATAGGCCAAATTAATGCATAAACTAAATAAATGGTCGAACAAGTAAAGAATGGTTAATCAAGAACAAAAACCTCACAATTCATTGAAGAACAAATTTTGATTATTTCTTGACTATAAAGAATTTAGCAATGCATGTTGAATAAAAAAGATGCAGAAATATTAAAATTAAATTCGGCTAAAGGAGAAGCGAGGAAGGTCTTCTCCTTGTACAAGACTATATATCAAGTACCAAATCCTAACCTTAATAGGAGTCCTAAATAATAGCACATGCTAGATAATGTTCCAGAATAATCTACTAGGGAAAAATAGTAACTAATCTGTTAATTTGACCATAATAATGTGGTTTTCACGCTTGTTTAGTTGTCCAACAAGTTAGTTGACGTGACCTACAAGTTACTCAAATCAAAACTGTTTAATCGATTTACGACATGACCATGACCATGTCGTAATCATTCATTCAAGACATCCATTGATCATTTATCATGCAAGAGTTTCCATCAATCCACCATCTAGCAGCATAAACAAAAACCAACACAAAATTGATAACAATTGACATGAAACAAATGCAAAATTAAACACTAAAAATACGCAGAAAGCATACACTAACAACCTACCAACCATTCCCGCTACCCAAATCACCAAACATTACGAAATATCACCACAAGACATCCAATATTGCAATAAAGATCAGTAACTATTACCCAAAAGAGTATGTCTATTGAAATAAACTTTAATCAATTATACCACAATTTTCAATTACTTGAACATCATCCTATTTCATTTCTTTAATATATTCTCATATCTTAATTTATCAGTAGTCGTATATACGATCTTACCATTGACTCGACATTCCAATACTGTCTTCCAATTTTTTTTTATTACCAAATCACAATGCTTTAATTAGCTATAATAATCTCTTTAATTTGATGATATCTTAGGCTTAGAGACGAATCTAGAATTTTTTATTTAGAGAGTCAAATTTTAACTAAAATATATGATTCAAAAAATCTATATCTATATATTACAAGAAAAATGCTGGCGAAACTAAAAAAAAAAACTAATTTCTACCGTTAATTAAGTAGGAAAATTCATTTCTATTCTTGAGAATGCAATAATAATAGAACCATATAATTTTCTTCAACCTTCTGACAATAAGAAAAAAAACTCAATTGACAAAATTTAGATCTTGAATCCAAACAATTGCATTTAATTTAGGCAGAAAAATAAGCACCCACATTGAAAACAAATTATACTCCCTCTTTCTCACAAAGAGGTTTTTTAAAAAAAAAAAATTCTTTTTTGTCAAAATAAGTCACATTTCACAAAATCAAAAAGGTTTTTAATATAACTTTTTGAATATACACTTGCAATAAATAATTTATATTTTTGAGGAGTCATTAATAAGAATAATATAGTAAATTAAGATCATAATTAATGTACTCTAATCATTTTTTTAATATATGTATTACAACCTTCAAAAGCACTCTTTTGAAAAGAGAGAGTATATCACACAAGCAACATCCATGATGTTAATGATTTTAGATGCAAAGTCAATGTTATTTATTATATAAACTACATAGTGGTACACATATTTAGGTTTAGTCAGATTTGGCCATGGTTCATGAACCGTCGGTTTTGGTTCGAAGAAATTATGTGCAGAACCAAACCGCCAAAGCCGATTTTTGGGCGGTTAGATTATGGTTTCGATTCAATCCAGTTTAGTCGGTAGTTTTGGTTTGCTAGTTCAGACAGTTCAAACCAATTTTTTTATTTTTTGAAAAAAAATATTGTAGTTGTGATCAATTTTAGTCCTGGTTCGGTTTCAATTTTTTAATTGTTAAATATAATTGTAAATATGAATATTATCTAATTTTAAATAAAAAAGAACAAATAAAAGTTAAAGAAATATAAGCAATAATTTCATTAAAAACTAAAAACAATCATATGGGGGTTGGTTTGAGGCAGTTTGAACCGCTGGTTAACTGGCATTTTGAACCGGTGCTTCAAACTGGCAATTCAACGGTTTGAGAGTTTGTTGAATAGTAAGCGGACCGAGTTTTAACGGTTTATCAGATTTCGGTTCTTGTTCAGGCCGGTAGGGTTTTTGGCCGAACTGGTGGGCCAGTTCTAAATTGGCCATGTCTAGGTTGTGTAAGAATGAAACTAGCTTCAAGTGTATTATAAGAAACAACCATTGGCCAATGGGGGTTGGTCAACTCGTTGGATCCGCCTATGCCTACGCTAGTGTTTATTTATCACTTTTGATAAGGCTTTATATTAGTCTATGGTCACCACACACTTAGCTCATACCTTCATCAGATTTCACATAATCTTATTACTAATCGTTAATCCTAAGCAATCATCTCATTATATAATCTCCTCAAATCACAATTTAATTTATTATATTACGATACATCTGATGACTAAAAATACCTATAATGCTCATCATTGAACCTAATTAAAATAACTTGAGATTTCAAGACATCATACTTCCACTGTACTGCTCAACAGTCACTCTTCCCTTGAGGTTTGTCGTTCATACTTGTATTTAGTAAAATTACCTAAATCAGAAACTCACTTTAATCCAAATAATTAACTCTATATACTCTCAATTACTTAATGAATTTCGGATTTTCTTACTCCTTTAAAAATTAAATCTTACAAAATCTCATATTTTCACAATTGCCACATAACATACCATCCAATTGTCTCTCCATATCAAACACATACATATGACAGATAATAAAAATAACTCAAAACTGTAATTATAGCTCATCTCCAACCCAAATTGAATTATGATCACTATTTTCCATCCTTGCAAAGCTATTCATCGCACAATTTCAACAATAACTCATTACATTTGTCAATCACATTCAAATTTCTCAAACTCCAGTGAATAGTAGTGAACATATCTTTAATTATTTAAGACATAAACTATGAATACAACCTTCGTCTGACCAGCTGCATCATCAATCTCATTGTAATATCCATATTATAATCAAACAAATACATTATTTAGCACTTGTACTTCCATATTTATATTGATAATATTCTATACTTTATAGCACTACCATACAAATATTGTGATATTTTAAGTTTGTTGAACCAGTTTGGTCAACATGTGAATTTCTTCTAAATTTTAACGATTTAACAAAATAATTGAAATAGTTAAGCTACGCATGTTATATAATCCTTTAAGCGCATTAAAGGACGTTCTAAACATATTAAACCATGATCTATGCAGGTTGATCATATTGAAGTAATTTTGGGTTTTCAGAATGGATGCTATGCACGTAGAAGAGCATACCAAGCACGTAGAATGATGCTATGCACATAGAAGGCAGTACAATGCGCATAAATGTGTTGTATTAGAAGACATAATGGTTCAGACTTATGTTGTGCACTTAGAACATAGACCAATGCATGTAGTAGAGATGAGAAAACTATTGGCTTGAAGGTTGTATCATACTATGCACGTACACAAATATGTTGAGCGTGTAGACGGGATTGTGCTTCAAACTGAAGAGGGTTCACGAGACTAGTTTTAGCCACGTTCTATCTCGGTGGAATGCATGTAGAAGAGTAAATGTGACATCTTTGAGAAGATCATACTACGCATGTAGAAAGCAATGCTAAGTATGTAGATGGGGCTCCAGAATACTAACGAATTGAAGATGCTCCTCGAGATTTGGAAATTGAATATTCTCTGACACAATCACGTGAAGCATCAAAGGTGTGATATTGGAAAAATGTCTAAGCATGTAGAAGGCCATACAAAGCTTATAAGACTGTGGAACTATACACACAGAATGGTATCAATGCACGTAGTTACCATCAGGTATCAAATTAAATCAAGCAGTGGCTACTGAACTCATTTCTATGCATGTAGAAGGAAGTATATTGTGCGTACTACTCTAATGGAATGATGGACTATGCATGTAGTACTGATGGTATGCACGTAGCATGGGCTGACATCAATAATTTCATCATTTTTCAATTCTCTTACAACAACTACATTGGGATATACAACGGCTACTTTTGAGAGAACCACTATAAATAGACGTGCCCAATCCAAAGGTAATTAAGAACATTATTGAGAGAGTGTCCAAGCCTTGTCATTTTGATTCTTGATTTTCTCTCTCATTTTGTTCTTGAGTTCTTGCACTCTAACTGAGCTTAGAATTTTTTTTCTATTTGTTTACTAAGTTGGTGTGAGAATATTTTTTTAATTAACGAATCCACTTGCAATCAAGCTTAGGTGTTTAAGCTTGAAGGATAGAATATGTTTGCTTTGTTTGGTTCCTTAAAAAAAAAAAGAGGTCTTGGTTTTCTTGTTTTGGCCAGTAAAAACAAGGTGTAAAGGTTGCTTATGAACTTGGAAAATAAGAAATTTAATGGTTTCCCTCCACCCGCAAGTAAGGAAGTGTTTAGTAGATTGAAAACTCTCTAGTGAGCTAGAGGAGTGGATGGAGGTCAAGGAAAATCAAACCACTATAAAATCGAGCTTTGATTTTGTATCCCTTACTCTCTTTTACTTCATTCTTATGTAGTTGTGTTTTGGATTGAACTACTATTTTTGTTTTGCAAAATACTGAAATTTTTTTGAAAAAGATTTAATTTTTAGCAAGAAATCCAATTCACCCCCCTCTTGGATTGCCATATTGGGATTACAATTGGTATCAGAGCTTGAGTGCTAAAATTTAAGGTTTAACCACCTTCAATTTAAAGATCCAAAATGACATCCTTAGGAGACATGTCTAGGTATGAAGGTTTGTCTATTAATAGAGCTCCTTTATTTGATGATAGAGAATATGTATATTGGAAGACTAGAATGATGATATTCCTCAAGTGTGAAGCTGAAGAAGTGTGGGATGTAGTGGAGATAGGTTTTTATGTTCCAAAGAAGATAGTAGATGGAGTTGAAACACTTAAACCAAAGACGAAATTGATTGATTGTGATAAGAAGATGGTGTGCTGCAACAACAAGGCAATGCACATCCTATTTTGTGCTCTAAGCAAGACCCAATTCAATAAGGTCCAGCAGTGCTCAACTGCATATAAGATTTGGAAGACTTTGGAAGTCACATATGAAGGCATTTCACAAGCTAAAGAGAACAAAATGTCACTTTTTATCCATAAATATGAATTATTCAAGATGAAAGAAGGAGAAGGCATTGAAGAGATGTTTGATAGGTTTAATAACATCTTAAATGGCTTGAAAGCTCTTGGAAAGACCTATTCCAATTCTAAACTTATGAGGAAAATCTTAAGAGCCTTGTCAAAGTCTTGGGCTTCAAAGAAAGATGCTATCTTGGAAGCAAAGGATCTTAACACATTACCTTTGGAATAGTTGCTCAGATCACTTCTTACTCATGAAATGGGTTTGCATGAAGAGGAAGAAGAAGGATCAAAGAATGATAGAAGAAGAGGAATATCTCTAAAATCCAAAGTTGTTCATGAAATCGAAGATGAATATGATGAAGATAGTGAGGATGAAGAAATAGTTATGTATGCTAGGAGGTTCAAAAGGTTCATGAGGAAGAAGAAATCATGGAGAAAGAGCAAGGATCAACTTTCAAAGGAGGAACCCCTGAAGGATTTCAAGAAAGACTTCAAGAAGGACAATACCATAATTTGCTACAAGTGCAACAAACCCAGCCATATGAAGCAAGCTTGTCCTCTTGCTAAAACATACTCAAAAAAGAAGAAAGAAAAGGCAATGAAGGCCACTTGGAGTGACAACGATGAATCCAGCTCTGAAGAGCAAGATGAAGTTGAAGAAATGGCTAACTTGTGCTTGATGGTCATAGAAGACAAACTTAGTGAAGATGAGGTGACTGAAAATTTTACTCTTGATGAATTACATGATGCCTTTGATGAATTGCATGATGAATTTCAGAAACTTGATGCCAAATATGTTGCTTTAAAGAAAATTTCAAATGATCTTGGTGTGAAAGTGAATGTTTTGAATAAAGAGAAAATGGCTTTGATTGAAGAAAACTTACTTTTAAAAAAAGAGGTTGAAAAATTCTCAAACATTGCCTTTAAGCTTACAAATAGGAAATAGAACCTTGAGAAACTACTTGGGTCTCAAAGACAATCTCTATCCAAACATAGCTTAGGTTACAATTAGTTCACACCTAGAAAATCTTCTAAAAATGTGTTTGTAAAAAAAGGCACCATAGTTGACAATGCATGTATATTTTGTGGTGATCATGGATACATAGCATACACTTACAAGTTGAGATTGAATATGAATGTTGGGACCAAAAGGATTTGGTTTCCAAAAGGAACAATCCTTCCCAACTTAGTAAAAACTGACCTACAAGGACCCAAGAAAGTTTGGGTACCAATTTCAAAAACTTAATATGTCATTGCAGGTGTGTTTGAGAGCAAGAGCAAAGAGAAAATGTGTGGTACTAAGACAGTGGTTTCTCTCACCATATGATAGGAGATAAAACAATGTTTTCTCAACTTAATTCTAAAAATAGAGGTTTGGTGACAATGCAAGAGGTAAAATTGTTGGAGAAGGTAAGATAGGTAAGCTTCCTAACCCTACTATTGACAATGTTTTGCTTGTTGATGATTTGAAGCATAATCTTCTTAGCATTAGCCAATTTTGTGATAAGGATTACAAAGTAGTGTTTGAGCCTAACAAATGCATTGTTCATGATGCTGCTGGAAATGTTTTATTTACTGGTTTAAGGCAAAACAATATTTATGTTGTTGATTTGTAAGATTCCAATTCATTTAATGAAACTTACTTGTCGGTTATGAAAAATGATGATTGGCTTTGGCATAGAAGGTTAGGACATACTAGCATGCATACCATTTCAAAACTTTCTAAAAAGGGTTTAGTAAAAGGGCTACCAAAAATCAAATTTGAAAAAGATTTGGTACATGATGCATGTGTTAAAATAAAGAATTCAAAATCATCATTTGAAAGAAAAAACTTGATTTCTACCATAAGACCTTTAGAGCTTTTGCATATGGATTTGTTTGGTCATTCTAGTACTCTAAGTTTTGGTGGAAAAGCTTATTACTTTATGATTGTTGATGATTTTTCCAGATTTACATGGGTTTTCTTTCTTGCACATAAAAATGCTGCTTTTCATGCATTTGCATCTTATAGTAAAAGAGACCAAAATGAAAAAGGCTACACTATTACCTCAATTAGGAGTGGTAGGGGTGGAGAATTCTCATATGAGCCATTTGAATCCTATTGTAAAGAGCATGAAATTTTGCACAATTTTTCTGGTCCATAGACACCTTAATAAAATGGAGTTGTTGAGAGAAAAAATAGGACATTGCAAGAAATGGTAAGGACAATGTTAAATGAGAATAATTTGCCAAAGTATTTTGGGATGAAGTTGTAAATACAACATGCTATATGACTGATAGGACTTATGTGCGATCCATACTCAAGAAAACTCCTAATGAGTTTTGAAAAATAGAAAGCCTAACATCTTTTGCTTTCATGCTTTTGACTGCAAGTGCTTTGTTCATAACAATGGGAAAGATACCTTAGGAAAGTTTGATGCCAAATCAGATGAGGCTATTTTTCTTGGATATTTATCTATTAGCAAAGCTTATAGAGTCTATAACAAGGGGCTCAAAAAGGTAGATGAATCTATTCATGTTATATTTGATGAAACTAACCATTTTGTAACTATTCTGGATGATGATGATTATAGCACAAGTATTGGAGAAAAAATGAAAGATTTAAACATGAATGATAGTAGAAAGGACTCATCTCAACAAATTCAAGAAGAATTCAAGGATGTGGAGCATAAGGATTTGCCTAAAGAATGGAGATATGCTAAATCACATCCAAAGGACCTCATCATTGGAGATGCATCAAAAGGAGTTACCACTAGACCTGCTCTAAAAAAAATTTCCAACTTTGCATTTATATCTCAAGTGGTACCAAAGAAGGTTCATGATGTATTAAAAGATGAATATTGGATCCTATCTATGCAAGCAAAGCTAAACCATTTTGAAAGGAATCAAGTGTGGGAATTAGTTCCAAGGCTGGATGGAGTCATGGAAATAGGAACCAAATAGGTGAAATAAAGAAAATTAAGAAGGAGAATCAGTCACAAACAAATCAACATTAGTGGCTCAAGGATATCTTCAAGAAAAAAGCATAGACTTTGAAGAATCATTTGCACTGGTGGTAAGATTGGAGGCTAAATGAATTATTTGTGCTTATGCTTGCTACAAGGACTTCAAGTTGTTCCAAATGGATGTAAAGAGTGCTTCATTGAATGGATACATCAAGAAAGAGGTGTGTCACGACCCGTTTTTGGACCATGACCGGCGTACGAGGCGAACTGTCTGTAGAAGCCCGATCCATCTCGCACAAGCCTCAAGTGTCAGAAACATATACCCAATTATTCTCATTCTATATTATCCAGCTTATTAGTCATATTAAAACAGTTCAACAAAAATAAGTTTTGAAAATAATAATCTTGGATAATGATAAAATATAATTATGCTATCAATTATTGAATAAATAAATATAGTTAAAATCAATTAACTATTTTATTATCAAATACAAATCCATAACCACTACGGTGTGGAGCATCTAACGAAACAAAATTCAGCCCGAACAATATGGCACTTACTGCAAACAAGACACCTCGCAAAATATCTGGTGCGAGATCAAGAATAATCTGAAACATAGGATAAACATAAACAAGAAAAGGAAAAGGGGTAAGAATCCTTAGTGAGTGGATAAATACTTCAGAGTGGCACCAGACCTCTTAAAACCATTTGAAAAACATTTCAATAACTACCACATACACATATATATTCAAATACTAACATATATACACTCGTATATATAGACAAAGTAGTTCAAAAATCCATCTTCACAAACCTTCACATTCAAAGCAGACAAAAAACATTCACCAAATGAAATTAAACAGTTAAATTCGGATAAAATGTTTAGTTTTCAATATATTAAATAACCATATTATTTACTTTTCAAAGATACTTAAAATCCAACAGAGATAGAATCCAAATTCCAAAATATTTTCAGAGAGAAAATATTAAAACTCAATGGAACCAAAGCAAAAGGTGGAGTCAACTAGACTCGGTCATAACCATAATATTTTCTTTAGAAAATATTTACCGAAAACATAGTCGTTTTATTTTTTTTGTTTTTTTTTCAAAACGTTGACAAAGCATAACATCAAAGGTTTAGCGGGACCAATAACAAAAGGTGGAGTCCTCGAACTCAGTATTAGCCACTTAGACAAAGATTAGGCACTTAGGCACCATGGTATAGGCACTAAGGCATAAAGCATATCCACTTAGTCAAATAATATAACATTGGTGTATCAAAATATGCTACTCCATAGCTGGGTGTCCAAAATCAAAACGTTTGCCAAAAAATTATTTAACACATTCAAAGTGTTCAAATAAGCAGAATACATGCTTGCCGAATTTTTTGTCAAATCATATCAAAAGTTCAGACAAGGTATTTATTACAAAATACTTTTGATTCCAAAAACAAAATACTTAGTACATAGACTGTACTTATTTCAGAATAAAATATTAGTTTCAGAAAATATTCTTAATAGAAAAAACATTTTCTACAAAAGATTCCTTCACCATAACTTAACATTTATTACCAAAATCAAAATAAATATTGAAAAATAATATTTATTTCGAAAACCACCAAAGTTCCCACATCAAAGGTTATCACAAAAGTCAGATTATTAGGATTCCCAATTCTTTAATTATTCCAAATTTCATGCTGAGGTCGTAGCACAACAAAAACATATACATAGTTCAAAGGACGCCGCCTATGTGTCTGAAGTGACTACCATACTCACCTGGACGCTGAGCAAATAATCCAAATCGCGGTCCATTGGCGAATAACTAGTCTCCTCGGAAGCCAAGCAAAGCTATAATAGACATATCAAAAACAAATCAAAACAAGGTATTGTGGTTGCATCGTAATACGTGCAAATGCATATGCAAATCCAAGCCCTATTTTGGACCAAAGTGCATATGCATCGTAAAACCTTCTTTCAGACCAAAGCCAAACATAATAATGAGTCCCTAGTAATCCAAAAATCATTAATTAATTCTCAGAATCTGAAACATATGTTGATTCTCTATATGTGGAAAATCCAATTTCAGTCCCTACAATGCACAGTATCACTTTTAGTCCTTATGGCAAATTACCAAAATAGTCCAACTTCCGATTCAACCAATAAAAATAGATTTCAATCACCTACATTAGTCCTACTCAACCTCAGGAACTCAAATCTACAATTGGGTTCGCAAAAACAACTCAAATTAATCATCAATTTGGTCAAAACCGAATCTAACACTAGCCCAAGCAATAACTCATCAAATCTTGTGATTTAAGGCTTGATTCATGTTAATCTAACCTCAAACAATCATAATCTAACAACTCTAAGCATTTTTTGCAATAGAATAACTCAAAATCCAAAGCCCTAAGCAATTTGACCAAAAATGAATTTATGAAATTAAATGCATAAAATGAACGAAATGAAGTGATTGGAACTAAAATATTACCTTTAGAGATATTTAGGAACGTTGGGTAAGCAATGAGGAAGTGAGAGGATCGATCTGAGAGTGAGAGAGAGTGAAAAATGAAGAAAACGGACGAAAACAGTCGGGTGTTGGGGTTTAAAACGAGCTGCAAATCGAAACGCACCGTTTCAGCAAAAACAAAGACAATGTACGTCATGGAAGTGCACAAATCACGTTTTCAACTTCCACAACGTACGTTTTAGGCCTTTAAAGTACGTTGTTCTTCTTCCAGTGGCATCAAATCAAAGAATTCCGTCCACAACGTACGTTTTACATGCCTTAACATACGTTGACCTTAAGTTTTTGGATGACGTGCATTGTTCTTGACTACAACGTGTGTTACCAACCTTCCAACACACATAAATAATGTTTCTCACTTCTGAACCTGTCCCGGACCATCCTCAAGGCTTCACAACGCCCATCCTTGCAAACATTACTTCAATTAACATCCTCAAACACCAAATCAACATTCCAAACAACTAAATATCATCACAACATTCAAATATTGAATCGCAATTGAACGAGGTTCAATCAAAATTGAACGGGGTTCAATAGAGGGTATTCTCAGAACTGAACGAATGCTACAAGGAAAGTCATCAGAATGGACGTGGTATTACAAGGTGTATGTGGAACAACCTCATGGATTTGTTGATCCTCATTACCTAAACCATATATGCAAGCTCAAGAAGGCTCTATATGGATTAAGTCAAGCTCTTAGAGCTTGGTATGATAGGTTGAGTCAATTCTTGTTAGATAATGGCTTCAGTAGAGATAAAGTGGATAATACTTTATTTACTATGCATAAAAAAGATGATTTACTTTTGGTACAAATTTATGCTGATGACATAATATTTGGTCCTACTAATGAATCCTTGTATGATAAGTTTTTCAAGTTAATGCAAAAAGATTTGTAGATGAGCATGATGGGAGAACTAAATTACTTTCTCGGACTGCAAATCAAGAAAATAAAGGAAGGCATTTTCATAAATCAAAGCAAGTATATCAGTGATATGCTTAAGAAGTATGGAATGGAAGGTGCAAAATTTTTACCAACTCTTATGAGCACAACCACAAAACTCACCAAGGATGAACAAGGCAAAGGTGTAGACAAAAATCTATACAGAGGTATGATTGGATCTCTCCTTTATCTCACTACAAAAATAATGTTTAGTGTTTGTCTTTGTGCACATTTTCAATCATGTCTAAAAGAATCTCACTTGAGTGTTGTCAAAAGAATTTTTAGATATTTGATTGGTACTAGGAATATAGGCTTGTGGTATCCCAAGAATGATTGCTTTGATTTAGTTGGTTATAGTGATATTGATCATGCAAGAAGCCAATTAGATAAGAATGACACTTTTGGTACTTGCCAATTCTTAGGGAATTCACTAGTGTCTTGATTCTCAAAGAAGCAAAATTGTGTTGCACTATCTACTACTGAATCTGAATATGTAGTGGTTGGCAGTTGTGTAGCTCAAATTTTGTGGATCAAGCAATAACTTTTGGACTTTGGAATTGTGTTTTCAAAGGTTCCAATTAAGTGTGACAATGCTAATGCCATTAACATTTCTAAAAATCCAATTCAGCATTCTAGAACCAAACACATTGACAAGCATCATTTCATTAGGCATCACATTCTCAAGAGAGACATTGAACTTGAATTTGTTCCAACAACTGATCAGCTTGCTGATATTTTGACAAAACCCCTTGATGAAAAACAACTTGTTTCCATTTGTAGGCGCATTGGTACGTTTGACTTGAATGAATTTTGATTGATTGTTTGTTGTACGTGATTCATGTTCATTTGCATTCATTCATACATATATATCAAAGATATCTATGTGCAAAATGAAATCACTGAAGTTAGAAGGAACAAAGTTCTAAGTTTTGGGATTTGCAAGTATACTTTGCGCGTTAAAGATGGTGTAATGTACGTAATTGGTGGTCTGATGTTTTTAGGATTATCAGTTTTGGCTACTAAGTATGTCGCAGATGTATTATGTACATAGATCATCATGTTCTTGTAGTGAAAATAATTTTGGGTTTTTGCTACGTACGCTGGAGAGTGTGGTAAGTACGTAGATGGTTATGGTTAGCTATGGAATTTATCTGGATTTGTATAGTGGCCATTAATGGTGTACTGTGAGCATAATCGAGGATGAAATTATTTCTGAGTATCAGGTATGGTGGTACTAAGCTCATTGTATGGCAACAAGGTGCGTAGTATGAGAAACAAAAGTACTGGAATTAGAGGTGCATGTAGTATGTAAGTAGAAGAGGATATAAAGTACATAGTACTGAGAATGAAGGCCACGTAGAAAATTTTCAAGGCATATTGTATCCAATTGGAGGATGGATATGTGTGTGTAGCACATGAAGACACCACGTAAGTGCCATTTTGTCTCTTCTGTGAGCATAGAACATGGTACTATGCACAATGAATTTTATGCCATTTTGAAATAGAAGCGACCAAAATTCATTCAAGCCACGTTTGAGCATGTAGAACGCTATACTATGCACATAGTGTTTATTACCTGCATAAAAACCCAAAATCACCGTTTCCTTCTCATTTCTCAAATCCAAACTTAAAACCAAAATTTCAATTCCCACTTAGATTTTTCCACAAAAATCAGAACCTTTTTCTCTCACAGAATCAAAACCCAGTTGCTTTCAAACAGTTTCCAACTCAAACTCTCTCTGATTTTCCCCAAAATTTGAAACCTAACGTACTTACCAAACCCTAAAACCTCACATAATATCTCTGTTTCAATGGAACCGAAGAAGAAAATATCAGTTCACACGAAATTGACGCATGACAAGCATGCTTCTAAGATAAACGAATCATCCAGAGGTGTTAAAAGGCCATAGAGTACTCAAGAAAGGACAATTTTCATTAAACAAGGTATTCCAGTAACCTCTCCTTATAAGAAATTGAAGAAGAAGAAGGGTGTTGTTATTGAGGAGGAGTTTGACTATATGACATTCATATATCTTAATGCTTCTTGCTTGTATAATCATCTAGTAAGGGTGAAGTTTTTGGACTCTAGGATTTTCGATCTTTAAATGAAGGAGGCGTAGAGATTGGAGAAGATTTTAGTAGATTTGGGATTAGAAACTTCCGTGTAGTAGAAAATGACTACTATCCAGAAATGGTGGAGGAATTTTATGCCAATGCTAGGCTATCACAGAAAAGGGATGAAGATGATCCTCTTTGGTTATGGAGATATGGTAGTTAGAAGTATAGTTAACGGTTCTGAGTTATTGATTGACGAAGCTTTACTGCATGAATTGTTTGGATTGCCTAAGAGAGGTTGTCTAGTAAAGAGAGAAAAACGAGTAAAATATTGATGAGGAACCTAATAAGATTGTTGTTAATCTTGAAGAAATCAAGAAGATAATGTTAGACATAGCTGGAGTGGTGAAGGTTGAAGCAAAACTACTGGATCAAAACAATTTTGGAGCCAAATGGAAAATGGTACACTTGTCTTTCACTAAAACACCGCACCAAAGTCATACACACAATTTCCTCTCACAAATCAAAACATGATTATGATGTATCTATTGATGAATGGATGGGAGATAAATTTTGCATATGTGATAGTTGACTGGATATTAGCAAAGGTGAAGAACTTCAACCTACTAACTTTCAAAGTGAAGGATAGGCAAATGAGGGAGAGTATGCCATTTGCCAACCATCTAACAAGGATTTTCCAACACTTTGATGTTAGTTTTGAAGGATATGAATCTGTCCAAGTGTTAGAGACTCAAAAAATCAGAATTGAATCTCTCATAGGAATGATATTGTACAGAACAATAGAAAGAGGCTATGTTTTCAAGCCTTACTTAAGAGAGACTGATGTTATGTATCACGAAAGAGACATAAAACACATGCCTAAGAAGAGTTATATGATATTTGTGAGAAGGAAAGGTGAATAGTAGAAGAAAAACGTTGAAGAGGAAGAGATGGAGGAAGAAGAAGAAGCTAAAAATGAAGATGATGTGCCAATTGAAGTAGAAATTGGGCTACTACAACTTCAAATTTTGAAGTTACAAGAACAATCTAGAATTATAGAGAGCTTGAAAGGAGAAGTTCAGAATTTAAGGCATCAACCACCTCCTCTAAGCCCTCCAGCAGTAGCAAGCCCTCCAAATTCTCCTTCAAATTCAGATGATTCTACTAGTACTGATGGAGCAAATAAACCAGTTAATGAGGAACCTGAGTTATGAACTGCTAATGAGCCCACTGACTTAAATGCAAAACCAATGGTTGAAGAGAAACAACCTGAGGTAGAGCATATTGAGGAAACAAATACAGAGGTAGAAAAGGTTGCAGAAAAAGTAGTTGAGGAACAAAGAGAAGAAAATGTGGTTGTTACTGAACTCGATATAAATGTAAAATGTTCCTGTTACTGAACTCAATATAAGACAAGAAGAACAGAGAATTGATGTTGAAACTCCAGTTAATGTGCAAATAGAGCAGAAAATAGAGGATAGACCTGGAGCTTCCTTATCCTCTCAACCAAAAGTGATAGATTATCTGGAACTAGAGAGGATAAGGAGAATGAGGGAGGAGTTCATATGAAATCTCATGAAAGAGAACACTAAGGAGTCAATAGAATCTGATTCTGAAAGTGATTCCATGGATTCCACAAAACTAGAATGTAATAACCCACTCATTTTAGTTAGTATCTCTGTAGCATTCTGTTCAATTTTGATAAGATTTTCCAATTTGTCTCGTTTGATTTTGGTGGATGTCGTCGTTTCTATATTGGTATTTGTGTTCGAGATGATGTTTTGATGATTAAGAATGTTTAATGATGATAATTTACAAGTTTGGGTGTTAGAAATTGTTCCGAAAGTGTTAGGGTTTGTGTTTCCAAGTTAGAAATTGTTAGAAGTGTGAAAATACGCATGAAATGCGCCCAAGAGGTCATCTACTTGCATTATGGTGAAGCTAAGCACGTAAAAACTTGAAACAAAATTGTCTAGGTTGCTTAAAGTTACGCACATTGATCTTGAGTTGAAATAGTCTGGGTTTCTAGAATAAACTGTCTACGCACGTTTTAGACAAACCTATGCACATAAGATGTGCTCTACGTGCATTAATTCCATACAACACATGTAAATTGTGTTTTTGGTGCTGAAATTGTCTAAAACGGTGTGCTTCGGTGTTAGGGTCTATATATACCCCTTCCCCGACCACTGTTCATCATTTCCACACCAAAACACTTCCAAACTCTCTCAAATCCTTCTCTATTCACTTCTCTTTATCTGTCATTGATTTCTTTCCATTTGTTGAGGTAAGATTACTCTTCCAACACATCTCTTTCTTCCATTTCATGATTTAATCACTTGGGTTTCTGTCTTTGGTAAGAATGATGGTTTGCACTTAGGGTTTCAGATTTAACTGTGATAATGTGAGTTAGACATGGTTAGATTATGTTTCATTTTACTTAAATGAAGTTGGAAATGCAAAGATTTGGCTTGGGTTTTATTGTTTATCCATGTATGTTGAGTGGGTATTGTAAGTGATGGTTTTGAGCTTCAATCAATGTTTTGAACGAATTTATGGATTAATCTGAGTTGGTTTATGTTAATTTATGATATATTAAAATCAAGGAAGCATGGGTTGTGCATGGTTGAGTTTTGGTGTTGTGTTTGATGTTGGGTATAATTTAGTCCGAATTTCTTAAACAATTTTGTGATTGAATTTGAGTTAATTTCTGTTAATATATGATAGAATAAACTTAGAATTAGTATGGACTTATGTTGGAATTGAAGATTTATGTTGTTTTGAAATGGGTTAGGGCTTTGGCCGAGTTGGTGAATATTGTTCGTGACTTTGAGTTTGTTTGGAGTAATTGATTGTAGGTTCATAATTAGGAGGTTGATTTGAGTTGGTTTGGAATGACTTAGAACATTAGCTGTTAGCCAAAACAAAGTTTGGGTTATTCTGGGAAGAATTCCTATTGCTAGAAATAGGATGTAATACTTTGAATGATCGAGGTTGGTATTTGATTGTGAATTATTTAGAGGATTGGATTATAGATTCTGAAAGATTTGGGAGATCAATTCTGTGAGTTTATGAGATGTTTGAGAATCGACGAAAGGGGTTAGACATTTAGTTGAAATAGGATTTTCAACGTTCTAGTGGGTTTGGCTTTCTACTTTTGCATTCATCACATTTCTATAATGCCACAGTTACCCCTTATGAGTCTATTGTGACCCGTTTCTATTCTTAGCTCTATTTGACTTTCGAGGCAACTAACCATTCACCGGTGGACCGTGATTTAGAGTATTAGCTCAGCGTCCAGGTGAGTGCGTCGGTAGTTTCAGACACATAGGTTGTGTCTTCAAAAATTATATATGTTTTTATGTGTCCGACGTTTGCATGTACTCTGAAATAATTAAATGATCGGTAAATCCTAAAATTTGACTTATATGAAAACCTCTGTGGTGAAAGCTCATTTTGGAAATTATTATGTTCATGATTTTGAAATAAATATTATGTTTGGATATTTATTGTAATTTTTGTAATAGATACATCATTTTGGGACTTAAGATATTTTCTGTAACAAGTATTTTGTTTGGATTTCTAAATATTTTTTTTGAACAAATATTCTGTTTGGTTTTAAGTATAATTTTTGATATAAGGATTCTACTCTGAAATAGCAAATATCTTCTATAATATTTAGTTTGGAGGATACTTATATTTTCTGAAGTAACCATCTATTTTGTATGTTTGTTTGGCTTGAACATATTTATATAAGTTATCTATAAAAATATATTTTTGAGTTATAAATCTTCTATATAAATATTATGATATGGGACACCTAACTATGAGGTAGCGTAGCATTTGGTATGCCAATGTTTAATCAGTTGCTTAAGTGGCTATACTCAGTGCCTAAGTGGCTATATTTGGTACCTAAGTGGCATATTCATGCCTAAGTGGCTATTATAGAGTGCCTAAGTGACTATTATAGAGTCTGAGTAGCTCCATTCATTTGTTTTTGGTCCCATTAGCTATATTAGTATCTTCATTAAACATTTTCGGAAATAAGTATCTTGTATGGTTTTCAACACTAATTTTCTCAGTAAATGTTACATTTCAATTATGATTTGAGAATTTAATGATTTTATCTAGAATATTTATTTATCTAATCCATGTGATTGTCTGTTGTTTGCCTTGTTTGCGAAGGATTTCGAAATAATTTTTCAATATTATATGTATTAGCGTGTATATGTATGTATATGAGTATATCTACATGTGGTATTTTTCAAAACATTTTCAAAACTGTCTATGTGAGTCCCAGATGCGATCTGAAGTGTTGTTCCTCACTGAATTTCCTCACCCCCTCCCTTTAATATTTTTCAGGTTTTGTGGATAGCAAACATCCAATCTTCGGTGCTCAATGAGGTGTCCTTATCAGCAGTGAGTGTCATATTGTTTGAGCTTGAGATCTGTTATGTATATGCTCTACATCAGGTAGTGGGTTATGGTTATGTGTCAGAAAATATTGGTTTAACCGATTTTACTTATAATTATATATTTTGTATTTTGATATTATGATTATTATTTTTATTATTCAATATATTATTTTTAAAATTTTATATTTTTTAAATTGTTTTAATATGATTAACAATCTGGATACTAATAATAAGTAGCGTAGATGTTCGATTCTCCAAGGCTTGTATGAAATAGGTCGGGCCTCCGATTCAGTTCACCTCGTATGCCAGTCATGGTCCAAAAATGGGTCGTGACACATAATTCAAAATTTTTAGGGCAGCACCTCCACCTCAAGCAGAACCAGAACATGAGCTCAGTCCAATTGATGTTGCAAGAGAAAGTGTCACGACCCATTCCCGGGACCATGACCGGCGTATGAGGTGAACCGTCTATGGGAGTCTGACTCATCTAGCACAAGCCTCCATATACAGAACTATTACCCAAAATCATATTTAATGAAATATGATGAAAAAAACAACTAAAGGTTTAAACATCATTTATTAAAACAAAACAAGATATAAATTTGTGCGGAAATAATTTCAAATTAAACATTTGAAATACCAAAAACAATAACAAAAATTAAAACAAATCTCACAGGAAACCCGGTGTGGAGCCTGTACTAATCATACAATGGGGCCCGATCAAAAGGGCGTTGACTGTAACGTCAAGATACCTCACTGAGCATCAGATGCCAACGATCGTAATCCACAACAGTCACCTGCAAGATGATAATAAAAAGGAGACAAACAAAACAAAGAAAAGGGGTCAAACCCAATGAGTGAGGGACAACACTCTAGATCGCCTCATACGTGCCTCACAAAGACTGTTTTGAAAACAGTTCGAAAATACCTCATGCATATATAGACAACATATAAATATATGTATACACACTATACAATAATAGCCTTTCAAAAATCATTTCGAAATCGTTCGCAATCAAAGCAAACAACATACACGAAATCATTCATGAGTTTATCAAAAACTTTCAAGAATATTTCTAAAATCTTTCCAATATTTCTTCAAAACTCATCAAAGCCAATGTACTTTCAATAATAAAGAAAAACGTTTCAAAATTTTTATATCATATCATGATTTTCAAACTAAAACCTTTTTTTCTTAAATCTGTTACCAATTATTTCAAAAAAATATAACTCAAAACCTTTGTAGTTCTTATCAAAACCTCATAATCAAAACTTTGCCTTGTAAGTATCATAATACTAATAGTATTATTTTCAAAAGCATATCTTATCGGTGTGAGATTCTCCTATACTCAACCTGCAGATGTGAGATTTGCCTAGATTTAACTCATGAGGTTTGCCCCACCATTTCCATTAGTTGAGGTTTGTCCGACTACCGTTAAAAATCAAAACATATTCCATAAATACCAGAGTAAAAACATGTAATGCAGATCCGGGACCAAAGCAAGCGTGATGTGGACTCTCCCACCAATCACTAGACATAAACAAGTGTGATGTAGACTCTGCCACTAATCACAAAAAGTGTGGACAACCATAGTGTGATGAGGACCCGCCTCTATCAATATCAAATCATGTGCCTCGTCAGACAACATGGCTACCGACACCTTTGGTAGCTGGGTTGTCTTATTCATTGGTATACCAAGGGCTACATGCCTCTTAGCAGAGGTGTCCCGTCTCCAAAAAATATACGTAGTATATTTAAATCCAATAACAAACGGTCATATGACCGATTTATCAAAAACAATGCGATATATAAGATATAATTTATATATCGAAATCTAAACATTTATCAGAAATAGTAACGATGTGTCCATTTCAAAATTCACAAATCCATAATGACATTGCATACAAACAGACTATGCAAAACAATCAATCGTTTTACCAAAAACGAGATTCAGTTTTCATTTCCGAAATATACCAAAAATATAATATAATCAAATTATATTATTTCAAAAATAATTTATCTTTGGCCGAAGCGCAAAATCTTTCAAAACAAAGTAGAACTACTCTTTTTCAAAAGTCCAAAAGGTTTCCCAAAAACCATTCAATAACAAACAAGTCCTCAAATATACCGGATTTTTTAGGATTCCCAATCCTTTAATTATTCTGGTTTACATGATAAGGTGATAGCACAACAAAAATGTCACGACCCATATTCGGGCCCGTGACCGGCGTACGAGGCAGACCGTCTGTGGAAGCCCGATCCATCCCGTACAAGCCTCTGTGATCAGATATACTACCCGACTTATCCAAATATTTATTAAAACATTTATAAATGAAATAAAAATAATTTATCAATATTTATCAATAAATATATATATATA
>CAODLS010396049.1:0-10021 GCA_948243855.1 Flueggea neowawraea
CAAACTCCCATAACGAGTTTGAAGTTTATCTAACTACTGTTTTTTAAGTTGGTGGTAATTTTCAGATTTTAGATTTTTGGAGGCAATACAAGATGACATTTCCTACCGTTTCGAAGGTTGCACTCCAAGTACTAGCCGTTCTCGCCTCTACCGTGGCGGTTGGACAAACTTTTAGTATTTGAGGCAATTTTTAGATTCTAGGAGATTGAGATTGGCTTCCGATATGTTGAAATCCCAAGTTTGTGTTGATGATTGGACAATGGCACTTCAAAGGACTCAGGACCAACTCCATTCATCATCATCTAAACATGAAGAGTTCTTTGATGAGGCTTACATAGCAAACACTTACGACTACAACGACGAAAATTAGTTTAGTTTTTTTTCTTTATTACTTGTATTTTAATTTATCATACATTGTTAGCTGTAGTATTGTATAATTAAATTTGTTATTGTAACCGCAATATTCTTCCGCCACAAGTGAGGGCATCTAATAAAATTTAATGAGTTTTTTTTAATTTTGTTTAAAATTATGTGATGTAATTACTAGTAGAATAGTTAATTTGTTTGGAAGTTATTAAAATAAAATCTTTGGAATACAATATATTATTGGTACTATAGTTAATTATTGAATATAACAAAAATTACAAACCGAAAAAAATTTGATGGGATAAAATATCAGGTTAAAAATAAAATTTTCAGAAAAAAAGGAAATTGAACCAGCGGTTGAATTGGTCAAAACTGGTCCAACCCAGAACTGGACCAAACCATCGGAACCACGGTTTGGTTATGGTTCCTCATTTCACAAACCCTGAACAACCGATTCTTGAACTGGAATTGGCGGTTCATGAACCAGATATAAGTCTAATTGAACCCACCACTCCATTGACTCAGCAATACAAAATCAAGGCCAAACCATGCAATATTTACAGGTTACAACACATCGGTCAAACAATGCTAATATTCATTTTCTAAAGACGTATCACATTCGTGTAACAAAGTTTCTCGGCTTGACATTTCCAATATCATATACAAGAATTGCACATTACCAAAAAGCATAGTTCACTTGTATTATTGACCTCGTAAATAAAAACCCACCAGCACTACTTCAAAAATAATTGAACTTTTTATAATCTTAGTTAAAAAAATGAAAAATTCACAAAATAATGTCAAAAAAAAAATCCAGATCTCATCAATAAAACACAAAAAAAAAATCAGATTTACGTTTCAATCAATAAACACTCAAATCTCATTAACTAAACCAAAAAATATCGGTTGGGATTAATTATTTTGAGACCGAGACAGCTCTAACCTACACTGAAGCTCCAAATAGAAAGAGATGTGTGTAGACCTGGCAATTCCATTTTCATCGTTGTAATACCCTGTATATTTTTCCTGATAAGTATTTTTGGATAATTATATTTAGAGTAATTATTTAAAATAATTATTGTGAATAATTATTTTTAAAATAATTATTTTTGGATAATTATTTTAAATAAATTTGGATAAAAATTTGAAATTTTATTTTTGGTGATTGAAGAGTTAATTTTATGTTTTTTTTAATGTTAATTGGGTGATTAATGAAGGTTAGGAGTGATTTGGAAGTGTTTTGGGTGAGTGAAAATGGTGGGAAATTGAAATTGAAATTCTGAAAATGAAGATCGCACGACCGGTCGTCTGTCGCTGGTGGCCAGACGGCGTGTCATTTGACGTTGGGAGCCTGGGCGTTGATTCCAATCGACGAGTCGTTCGACGTTGTCATCTACGATGCACGCATGTTGTCCACGCGTGTGTCGGCTGAGCTTAGACCGAACGACGTGTCGTTTCAATTTTTTTTCCCACCAATAACACAAACGACGCCATTTGTGCGAATGGGTTTTAAGTGATTTTGATGTTTGATCAAAACAGAGAGTAGATTTGAGTTTCTAGGACTGTTTAGAGTTGATTGGAACCATTGCGAACATCAGGTTCCGCCCGGTTAGAGTTTGTTATATTTTTTAAAATATTTTTTTCGACGCAATGACTAAATTGAAAAATTCTGATTTTTCTGGAAAAATTGGAGGATTGTGTCTGATATTTGACATGAGGGTCAGATTTCTAATTTTGGAAAAATATGTATATATTTGTAATTTTTTAAAACGTATGATAATTTTGTAATTTTGGTAAAATTGTGGTTTTATTCATAAATTGAGTTATTTGGAGGATTTAATTTTAAATTCTGAAAGTTTGGGAATTAATTATTAATTTCTGAGGTTTTAGGGACTAAAGTGTTATTTTACGAAAGTCGGAGACTAAATTGTAATTTTACATTGATTTTGATTTTTTGGGCCGTGAGTGCTAGATCTTCGATCGAAATAAGATTTCTGACGCCGATGGCGTCTGAGTTTGCATTTGCATTTCATATGTGTTATGCATTGCCACAGTCATTGGATTTGATGTATTTGTAAATATTTTGTTTTAGCTCGGTTCGGTTTCCGAGGCGACCAACCATCGACCGACAGTCAGTGAGTTTAGAAGCTCGACATCGAGGTGATTGGATGGCAACTTCAGACACATAGGTTGTGTCTCTTCAATTTATATATTTTTGTTGTGCTATCACCATAGCATGTAAATTGGAATAATTAAAGGGTTGAAAATCCTAAAATTTGTCTATGTGAGAACTTGATTGATTTAAACCTGTTTCTTGAAATTTTGGAAAATTGTGATGAGTGACAAAATACGTTTTTGAAAAGTTATTAATATTTTAGAAATATTAACATGCTCTGTTTTTTAAAGATTCTATTTTTTGTAAGAAATAATTTGTTCTGAAAATATAATATAAATTGATTGTATTATATTTCTTTGATATATTTTGGAGATAAATTCTGATCTGTATGTTTTGTTTATGTACCCTATTTTAGGGATTTTGATAAGTTTTCTGTAAATGGTATTTGTCTGAATTTTCTTATATCTTTTCGAAATAAAAGTTCTGTTTCTTAATATATATATATATATATATATATATATATTTGAATTATGGAAATTGCTTTTAGAAAATCATGAACTTTGTTTTTGGACTTCGATATATGAGTTATATCTTATATATCCCTATTTGTTTTTGATATACTCGGTCTTATGACCGTTATGTTTTAAATTTAATTATATTAAGTATATGTTTTGGAGATGGAACACCTATGTTATGGGGTACGTAGTTTTTGGTATACCAATGCATGTTATTCTCAACTAGCAGGGTTGTCGGTAGCCATGTTGCCCTGATAAGGTACATGATCTGTTATCGAATTAGTGGCAAAGTCCACAATCATTACTGCGGTGGTAGAGTGGCACAAACCACACCACGAATTGTTTATGGTCCCTTATCCATGATATATGTTTTTGACTTTGATATATATGAGATATGTTTTGGCTTTGAAAATAATAATAATATTATTATTATTATTACTATTATTATTGTGCCTACGTGGCAAAACTTTGATTTTGAAATTTCTAGCAAGGTTAGAAAGATTTTAGAACTTTGATCTTAAGTTTTCGACAAAATTTTAAAAGGTTTTTGATTTCTGAAGTTGTCAGTGCAACTTAAAAATGTTCTTTTTTGTTTTGGAACCTTTGTTGTGACAAAAGGTTTTCTGAAGAACCTCGCGTAGTTTTAAAAGCATTTTATCTTTGGTTTATTTTGAAAATAATCTTGAAAGATTTTCGTTTAGTTCTTGAAGGTTTTTGTGCGTGCTGTTTGCTTTGGTTGCGAACGTTTTCAAAATGATTTTTGAATCGTTATTGCATATGTAGCGTGTATATATATGTATATATATTGAATATATATGTATGTGGTATTTTCGAACTGTTTTCAAAACAATCTTTGTGAGGCACATATGAGGCGTTCTGGAGTGTTGTCCCTCACTGGGTTTGATCCCCTTTCTTTGTTTTGTCTTTGTTATTCCTGTTCTTATTGCAGGTTGACTTTTCGCTCATTGAGGCATTGTTGATTTGGCGGTGAGAGCCCTTCTGATTTGGGCCCTGTTTACATGGTTTGTTAGATGCTCCACACTGAGTATCTGTTGGTTTAGTTATTGTTTTTGTTTTTGTTTATGTCATTTCAAATGTTTTAATTTGAAATATTTTCCTCATTTATTATTGTATATGTTTTTTTTTAATAAATAAGGTTTACACCTTTGCTTGTTTTTAAATATTTATTTGAATAAATTAATGGGTAGAGTTTCTGAATATCTGAGACTTATGCAGGATGGGTCGAGCTCCCATAGACGGTTCACCTCGTATGCCGGTTATAACCCCGAGAATGTTTCGTGACACAATGTATCACATGTACATAGAATAATATCTACAACAGTTAAATCTTCTGCTGCCGTTTTCAATTTTGGCTTGTAGGTCTTGTACATTTTTTTTAGAACTGAAAGCTTGTAGATTTAGAAATTAGAAAGATATGTTATATTAGAAATTAGACAGATATGCATAATCTTGTAAATCAAAAACTAATGAATTTGATAATATATGTAGTTTTTAGAACTTATATGTTAGTATTCATAATTAGTTTAGAATTATTATGTTTTATTTTTTTAAGTAATGTAATTTAATGATGTGCTGAATATATTTTTCTATAATGAATATATTATTATAATACTTTTATTTTAGAATTTTATTTTTTACAATTAATATATAGTCTTTATTTTATAAAAATAGAAAATATTTTTAAATTCATATTAAACAATTAAATATTTAATTTATATTAAATAATTATTTAAATAAAAATTCTAATTCTGATTTTATTTTAATTTTGATTCATTTTCAATTCTGTATATGTTATCCAAACATCAGAATTTTAATTCTGAGCCAATTCCATTTTTGTATAAAATGTTATTCAAACATCAGAATTCTGATTCAGTTCCAACAAAATTGGAATTCTAATTCCAATTCTAATTCTAATTCTAATTCTAATTCTAATTCCACAATCCAAAGAGACTTTTCACTATGTTTCTGTCATTCTCCCGTATTAGACTAAAAATACGCCCAAGATAGGAAACGAATTAATGCTGTGTTGGCAGAGACTAAAGGATTGAGACCACTAGAACACTAATTCTAAGGTGTGAAAAAGGAGCCTAAAGTCGTTTGCCCAAGGTAATCCTTGTTCCTCAGATCAAATACCCGATTTCTGTTCGGTAAAAAAAATTAGTTTAATATGATAGTTTGTTGTGAAGCATGGTGAAGTTTTAGTTTGAAACTCATAACAAAATATATGTAGAGATTAGTGGACAAGAAGTTAGTATCATACCTAAGACTCTCTAATTTCATAATCTGATTTCTAGTTTCATAATACCGAATAGCAGATGTTATGGACACGATAATAAAAATTTTGTACATTATGTTTTCCTATTACATGTATCACCTAAAGACACCATTAAAAGATTTGATTGCTGCTGAAATAAGAGATAATTTAGATAGGACTCTGGACCATAAGTTGAAAATATATTTATACATAAAAATACAAGAAATATCAGAATTAATTAGAAATAGGAACAATAAGACATGAACTATTGTGGCAAATATCAAGGATGAATAATAGTCAAGATATAAAGAAGGAATTAGATTGGTTATATAATAGGAAAATATGTCTAATACATACACTAGAATTTCTCTACGAAGATAAATGGACTATATAAAAAATTAAAGGAAAAAGAAAAGGATATTAGAAAATTAACGTCAGAATATAATTTAACAAAATCAAGAGAACGTGATGAAAGAAAAATCGATCCATAGGAAGAAGGGAAGAACTTTTCTTGCCCCCATACCCCTCCAAGAAATGGTATCAAAGTCTAAACAAATAATAGGAAAATACGTCTTCGACTGCACTTTGTCATTTTGTTTTTGTAATTTTATAAAAAGATATTTTTGCCTGTTAAGATATATCCATAATTGTACATTGTTTATACAAAGTGTATAGGTGATGCCTATTAAACCAGGTTTTTATCATCAATCATCTTGAATAATATAAGACTCTATGCAACAAATATTTTCATCTTCAAAGAATATTAAATTTTATAAAAAAATGATATATCAAAGATTAGTGAAAAACTTTTATGTATTTCATTCTAAAAATATTTTCTGACGATTAATTTTGACAAACCAGTGTGCTGTCATAGAAAAAGTACTGGAAAAATTAATGTCAAATAAATAATTTCGTATTAACGCAATAAAGAGATTAAAAAGAAATAAAAGAGAAAATATTTTATTAATCACTTTTATACTTCATTCATTAAATGAAAATATCACATTTATAAAAAGAACATGTTACACCAAGTAGAGGAGGTCATTCTTGAACGGGCCCACTAGTTCAAACCAGAATAGAACCAATTAAAACCGAAATCAGAATTGGCCGAACAAGAATTGGAACAGGTGGAATCGCCAAAATTCGGTCCAGTTTTGGTTCAATATTTTTCAAAACCGTTGAATTCCCGGTTAATCAGCGGTTCAAGCCCACTTTTCCACATTATTTACTTCTTTTAATTTTTTTAATGAAATTATTAATTATATTTCTTCAATTTTTATTTTATTTTTAATTTAAAATTAAGTAAAAATATCTATATTTACAATCACATTTAATAATTAGAAAATTAAAATAGAACTGAAACCGAACTGAACCAAACCAAGACCATAATCGATAACAACATTATTTTATTAAAAAAATTCGATTTGAACCATATGAATTGGTAAATCGAAACTGTCGACCCAATTAAAATTAGAATCGGCAGTTCTGAACCGTAGCCAACTCCAATGCCAAACATACTTTATTGATCTTTTTTATACTAAGTGCATCCAAATCTCATCCATGACCATTCACACAACATGGACAATATTTTGGATTGTTAAAATACTGTATGCCGTAACCCATCAAACATAGCCCACAAGTTTAACTTCAGTGGTTCCACACTTACCAACTAAAAAAACTGTGTTACCGACACAACAATTCAGACGGCAAGTACCGATAAATTACTGATGAAAAACGGAAAAAATGACTTTTGGCAATTTAGTGACAAAATACCAATGGATTGGCGACAGAATACGTACTGCTGCATTATTTTTGTCAATAGGTGATAGGTTACATTTTATACATAATTTATATTATATTTTATATTTATTTTATATTATTAATTATTATTATTCGTTTTTTTATATTTTGTTGCTTATTTGGTATTTTTTGTTTTGTATTATTAATTATTGTTATTCGTTTTTTTATGTTTTGTTTTTTATTTGATGTTTTAGGCGAAATATTGATGAATCATGAATAATTAGAGTTGTTTCTGTGCATTTTAGGTTAAAACTGTATTTCTGCATAACTATGCCGTAGTAGACGCGTTGACCAAGTTTGACTGTTGTACATTGGACCGCATGCTGAACTTTTGGACCACATTTTTGGAGTTTCTTGGACGTCTTGAAAGGTTGTTAGCTCATTTTTGCTATTGGATCAAGACAATTAACACTATGACTATTGTTTTTAGTTATTTTATGAGAGAAATTAGGTTTTATTAATTAGGAACACACACACACGCACACACACACACATATATATATATATATATATATATATATCTTTTTCTATGTGATTGGCGGACACTTCTCTTCCTCATCTCATCACTCATGCACATTCTAGGGCAGCCATCACTCTTCCGATTTCGTGCTTGCTCTCTTCTAGCATGTATAACTTATCACCTTTTTAGTTAAGATATTTCGAAATTTAATCCATTGACATTGTGAGACTTTTCTTTTAATTGTTATAAAGCATTTCAAGTATTTGTTCAGTTTCGGTGCTTCAGTTCTTTTATGTTAATCTAACCTCCAACAATCATAATCTAACAACCTACAACATCCATTTCAACAGAATCATGCAAAATCTGAAACCCATTTCATTTTCGGCCAAAAATCCATTTCATAAATTAAATGCATGAAATGGATGAAAAAAAGGTGATTAGAACTGAAATCTTACATCCAGAGATATTTAGGAACACTGAGGAATCGATGAGAGGTAGAGAGAATTGATCTGAGAGAGTGAGAGTGTGAAAATGAGGGTTTTCGGACTGTTTTTAGTGTTTTAAACGACCACGGATCGAAACGCACCGTTTTGATATTTTCAAAGGCGACGTACATTATTCTATCATGCAACGTACGTCTTGGTGTCACAACGTACGTTATAAAGTGTACATCACACGTTGTCGTGGTCAAAACGCGTCCAGTAGCTTCTGTTTCGAAAACGTAGCTTCACAACGTACGTTTCAAAATCACCACGTACGTTGATCATCTTCCCTTCCAGATAAAGTACGTCATCTTGCCACAACGTACGTTGTGCAAGAATTTCAGTTAACGTACGTTTCACAATCTCCAATGTACGTCGGCATACTCCAGACAATATTCATCAACTTCCTTTGATTCTGAACGCGTATCGGATCATTCTTGATGTTTGACGACACCCAACCTTACAAAAATAACATCTTTCAACTATCCAAACATCATCTCGAACACTCGAGAATCAAATTATAATTGAGGTCATTGAAAATCAAATGACATCCCACTGAAGAACTTGTCCGACTTGATCGGAACGCTATAGAGAATTGATCGGAACGAGAAGGATATTACACACACACACATATCTTTTTCTATGTGATTGGCAGACACTTCTCTTTCACATCTAATCACTCATGCACATTCTAGGGTAGTCGTCACTCTTCCAATTTAGTGCTTCCTCCCTTATAGTATGTGTAACTAATTACCTTTTTAGTTAAGGTATTTTGAAGTTCAATCCATTGACATTGTGAGACTTTTATTTTAATTGTTATAAAGAATTTCAAGTACTTGTTCAGTTTCGGTGCTTTAAATCTTTTATTATTATTCTGATTGATTGATTGACAATGACCTGTTAATTGATTGATTGAAATAATGTGTTGTTATTTAAAATTTATAGTGTGTCACATTAATCCTAATATAGGTAACAAATAACTTGGATGAATATTGCTAAACGTTATTCATGTTATGTGACTGAATAATCTTACTTAAATGAATCAAGGTGTTTTCGGTTTCACTGGGTAGGTTAGGGATCTCTTTAATTCGTACTGCTGCCATAGACTAAACCTTAGAGGGCGTTTCGGGAGTTGTCTAGGGGTTAGGGAAATAGTATGCAAGGCATCCTGAGGCTATCAAACAGGTAGAAGAGATTGGTTAATTGAGAGCGTCACCATTAACTATAACTCTATCTATTTGAATGCTTTATATTGATCTTTTGTGTCTGTGATCAACAAATTGGATTGATCGGAGAGGTAACTTAGCTAGGTTTTTATTATTATTGAATTTTTATCATTTTCATTACTGCATTTTATTTTTTGTTGCAATTTTTTTTGTTATTTTCCAATCTCAGCTTCATTTAAAATTTTGGTTATTTTATTTTATTCTTTTTTTGGGAAATAAATGATTTCTCACCGGTCTTTGTGAATCGACCCTACTTACTGCTTTACTCATTTTATTGTTTAAAGCAAATTAACATTATTTTGATTGGTTAACACACCATCAGTAAGTTTGCCCGGTCAACATATTTGGGGGTTAATAATACCGGTGGTTACAAAATTTTTCGCGTTACTCAGGTTTTGTCACAAAATAAATGCTACACAGTGATCACTATCTTTTTTTTCTTCAAGAACGTCACTTTGGCCTGAAAACTCGACAGACTGGACATAAAGTGTCATGTAAGTGTATCACCTCTATTCTTATGGACACGTTTCTTACAGACATGACAATTAGTAAAAGGTCTTATCCAACCTGACTGACTGATAATAGTGATTACTGTGTAATATTTTTTTTCTTTTATAATTAAATTTGAGCAACTCAAAAGATTTTGTTAACTATTGGTATTATTAAGCCACATATTTGCTAAAGGACGCCCAAGGATTGACCACTGGTTCGTGAATATATCGACGGATAGTAAATTTTCGATGGATAATCAATCATTAAAGTTGATAATGTTAATGTTATT
>CAODLS010396114.1:0-10111 GCA_948243855.1 Flueggea neowawraea
AAGATAAGAATTCTAGAATTAGCTTACTTAATCCACTAAAATTATGAGTTGTAACTTAGTTGTCTTTGACTCATTATAAGTTGTAATCTCCTATAAATATGTTCAATGATATTGTATTTTGTGTGCCTTCTATAAAAAAAAATTAACATGGTATCAGAGCTTTACAATGTTCTTAAGGGCTTGCGATTAAAAAAAAACACCTCAAACCTGAAATATTCCTCTCCCGTAAACCTCATACAACTAAAACCTAAACAACTCAAACCTGAAATTCTCATATGGCTTCCTCTAGCACATCAACTCTTTCACCACCCATTTTCAATGGGGAAAATTATCAAGTTTGAGCTGTTAAAATGAAAGCTCACTTGAGAGGCCTTGGTTTATGGCAATAGGTTGAAACTGAAAGGCAAGTACCGCCTTTAGGAAACAATCCAACACTTAACCAAATCAAGGCTCATGATGAAGAAGAAACTAAAGCTCCAAGAACTTTGGCTTACATCCATGTTGTTGTCTCGGAATCGATTTTCACGAGAATTATGACATGCGAAACACCGAAAGAGACTTGGGATAAACTCAAGGAGATGTATATCGGAAGTGATAGAACTAGACAAAATCAAGTTCTGAATTTGAAAAGAGAATTTGAAGTTTTGAGAATGAAAGATAATGAGTCCATCAAAGAATATGTTGACAGGCTCATGGAAGTTGTTAACTATTGTTGCCTGAGAACAACAATGAAGTCGAACGGTCTTCAAGTCTTCACATGAATCTGCAAAACAAACAAAGTCAGATGTTGAAGGTTGATCCTCTGATTGCACTCTGATGCCTAAGTCAGTAGACTATTTTAGCAAAGTTTTGACAATTTTTTCAGCATTGAAAACATACCCCTTATCAAGGTGAGGAGTGCTATTTATGGAGTGATGAGAGTGATGGGTTGATGAATGATCTTCCTTTGAATTTTACCTCATAATATCAGGTCTTTCAAATCTCTTTAAGACTTGGTCTTTTCTGTTTTCAGCTCCACAAAATAAACGTGCTTTTTAGGAAGTCTTCAAGAAAGTGAGCATTCCCAAGTTGGCTTGGCTTAGTACTCTAGATCAGTCATTGGTAGAATTTTTATTGCACTAAAGGGCTTGGTGAGCTTTTGGCTCAAGTCACATCAATTGTTCTTCACTTTTATCTTTGAGTTTCTATAAATAAGAGTAAAAAGTCTTTTTTTGCGTTGAATTTGACAATTATTGTCGTCATTAGAAAGTCACGTATTTAAGGACCGTTTTGCATAATTTTCATCCTCATAAGCGATTTTCCGTGTATACGCATTTTTCATGTTTGCCAATTTCGAATATTTTGAGAACTTTGCATCTATCGGAGTGTCTTACACAAAGGGGTTTTATGAATAATTGGTATGTCGCGAGGACTGATCTTGGCCTTCCTTAAAAATATGAGGACAAAAGATGAGAGTTTGTAATTTCAATCCTGGTAAAATTGCTGCACGCGTATCTGCATGGATCCATGCCACTGCCACGTTGCAATAACAGTTTGCATGGCTTTTCCCGTTTTTTTTTTTAATTTTCCTTCTCCACTTCTATCTCTTATGAACCCTAGCTACATATATCCATAATTCTCTCCTTTTGCCAAGACTTCGTCGTCCCTCTTTCCAACCACAGTAGGTGTCATCTTTTCTTCTTTTTTTTTTTCAGTTTCGTTGTTCCCGTCCCTTTCTTAACTGCAATTCTTCTCTAAAGTCACTGTAATTTCTTCTTCTTCTTCTTCTTCTTCTTCTTAATTATTACTAGGTCCAATTGGTTGTTTCTCTGAGGTAGCTCCAGCTCGTGGTGATCAGGTGTTCCTTGTATTGCCGTGTAAAATATCTTTTCTTTATTCTTACGCCATATGCACCGCCAGCCATGCAAAATGGTGTTATTGCATTCTCTTTTTCATGTTTTGCATGTTTCAGACGTCGTGCATGCATATATATATATATATTTGTTTTGCATGTTCCAACGTCACTGCCACATTCTTTTGGATGGATGCTATTTCTTTGATTGACACATTTTTTTCCCAGGTTCTCTCCAAGAAGCAACAGATTTTGGATCAAGATTGTCTCCTCTTATTGCCTCCGAATTGTACACCAAGAAAATTGTGAGGCACCACAGTCTTCGGTTTTGTGTCTATTCACCACTTTTTTTTTGGTTTCAGGATGTTGTAATGGTGGTGGTGTTCTGAGGGTGGTGAGCTGTTCAATGGCATGGTGTTTGCTGTCGTCTAATCGCAGCAGAAGAAGAAGATAGAGTGCAGTTGGTAGGAGCCTTAAATTGCGCACTGCTAAATAATGCTCGCCGCGGATCTTAACCACAAGACTTTGGCGAACCAGCTTCTGTAGACGTGCAGCGTGATCGGGAGATCCGTGTTCGAATCGTCAAAGCAGCAACACTTTTGTGGAGTTTCAGTGTATACCGCTGAAACCCATAATCGTTCGGCCCGTTATCCTGTTGCAAGCCTAGGACGTCTTTCCATGGCCCGTTTTCAGCTCCTCCAGGCATTCGGCCCGGATCAATTCCCCAACTCAAATTACGCTCCGGCTCAACTCAGCTCCCCAGACCCACGCCCCATTCCAGCTCAGGTGCTTTAGGCCCACGGTCCAGCTTTGCCACGTCATGCCCGCGGCCCAACTTAGCTCCCAAGGCCCGCGAATCCTTCGGCCGAAGTGGTTTTGCTTCAGCTTAGACAAGTCCAGTGAAGTCCCCATTGTTCAAAGGCATAACGAGAAGGAGTTAGCCCAAATCTGTATTGTTAGTCTAATATCATTGTTGGAGCTTAGTCCATATGACATGCCATTGCGTCACCAACCCTCGGCCTTGAGTTCTGCTCATTGGCATATACTAATTTGTTTATATTTTCCTATTTTTTGTAGTAGTTTTCTATTTCGCCTATTTGTGTCTTGTGTTGTCTTAAATATATTACAAGTTGAGTTGATGTGATTGGAGGGTGGCATAGGCGACTGGGTTCTATCAAATCTTGATGATCGAAGGGATTGAATGACATGGGCTCTGCATCAACAACTTTGACATAT
The DNA here is from genome assembly GCA_948243855.1 of Flueggea neowawraea. Lineage (NCBI taxonomy): Eukaryota > Viridiplantae > Streptophyta > Magnoliopsida > Malpighiales > Phyllanthaceae > Flueggea > Flueggea neowawraea. The sequence goes on from CAODLS010396114.1 coordinate 3,068, forward strand.
CATTCAATTTGTCTCGACTCTAGTGGAATGACAATTATATGGGCAATCAACATGGGTCATGCATCAGCAGTATTTTGGCATGTTGTTCGATCTTTCATGATAGTAAAAGCTTATTGATCTCTTTGATGACAACGGAGGCGAATGTCGCTCTTTCATGATAGTGGAGGCTTCTTGACGACTAAAGAGGAAAATGACATAGGCCCTGCATCAGCAATTTTTGGCATGTCGTTCATCTTTTTAAAGACAAACCAAGTGGATGCTCATTTATCTCTTTGGTGACGACGGAGGAACGCCACTCTTTATGACAGTAGAGATCTTTATGACACTGGAGACTTCTTGACGACAGAGGAGGCGAATGACATGGGCCCTGCATCAGCAATTTTTGACATGTCATTCGTCTTTTTAAAGACGAGCTAAGTGGAGGCTCATTTATCTCCTTGGTGACGACGAAGGAATGTCGCTCTTTATGACAATGCAGACTTCTTGACAACAAAGTAGGCGAACGACATAGGCATTGCGTCAACAATTTTTGACATGTCGTTTGTCTTTTTAAAGACAAGCCAAGTGGAGGCTCCTTTATCTCCTTGATGACGACAAAGGAACGTTGCTTTTTATGACACTGGAGACTTCTTGGCAACAAAGGAGGTGAACGACATGGGCCTTGCATCAACAATTTTTGACATGTCATTCGCTCTTAAAGATGACAACGAGCGACGATGGTGTTGGTGAACGCCATGGGCCTTGCACCAACAATCTTGACATGTTGTTCACTGCTGGCTAGCCAAGAGACTACGACGGGACAATTTTGTGACAACATGGGCCCTGCATCAAAAATCTTTGACAAGTTGATCACCTTTGAAGACGACGACAAATCCTCGCTTTTTTCAATTCTGGAGTTGCTGCTCGCGGCCCGTTGCATCCGGATTATCCTCTCACCTGTTTACAGTTTTGATGATTGACTTGTCATAATGCCTCATATGAGTATTCTTTCATTTCTTTTTGGCCTTTTGCAAGTTGCGTCACTCATTTGGGAAGTTATTTACTTGTGGATCTTCATTGTTGATCTCTTACTTTGTGAAGTGGATCTTCGCCAATAGAGTTTGAGGTATTTTCACATGCCTCGACAACTTTTTTTCTATGAACTTGTCTTCAAAAATTCTTGAATGTTCAATCTCAAAGTGGATCGTCTATAAGAAGTCTCTCGATTTCTCCAAATTTAACTCTTGAAACCAACTGTGTTTTAGCGAATTTTAATGATGCCTAAGAAGCAAACTATCAAGACCATCCTGGTTCTCTCATCTCATAGAGAAAATAAATGACTCATATTCTTTCCCTCCAAGTTGGATCATTGATCGTTGAAAACAACGGTGCAATCTTCATGAGAGAATAAATTACGCATATTCTTTCTCCCCAAGTTGGATCGTTGAAAGCAACGGTGCATTACGATCTTCAATGCCCCGCTTTCGTCCTCAAGGGTGTTTTCACCATACATGAATTGACAATGCGATTAGAGATACGATTTACTCTTCCTAACTTTTGCATCTTTTTCCCTCAAAGAAAGTAATTTGGTCCCATTTCAACTTCACCCCAAGCGGCGAATCTAATGGCTTTTCATGTCATCTCCTTCTTGAAGGGGGTTCCATGTTTATTTCAATGTGTCTTTCAAATTAATGAATCTGGAAACATGCGGCCCTCACGATTAAAAGAGTGTCTCAAGTTGAACTCTTCATAAATAATTTTCCTTCGACTCTTCATAAATAATGTTCTTTCGCATCAATTCCGCGATGCTCTAGAATGGTGTTGGCAGAGAAGGACATTTTTTTGTGAACGTGGGCGGCCTTAAACCAAATATGATAATGGTGGCGATAAGCAAAGCTTGCCAGGGGTAATGTCGCCCATGTATATGTTTTGCATTGATCGCTTCCCAATCACTTAATTGAGTATTCTCTCAAGCTAAATGATTCCTGAAGATCTCATTAATAATACCATTGTTGTGCCTGCATTGGCTTTCTTGAACATTAACGCACAACAGGAGCGAAGGTGAAAAGGGAACGTCTATGTCGTATATTTCAATTTTGTCGCGACAAGTCCATGTTTTCTACAAGGTTTTTTACTCGTCATATGCTTTGACAAGTCCCTGTTTTCCACAAGGATTTCTACTTGGTGTATGCTTTGATTACATCATGACAAGTCCCCATTTTCTACAAAGATTTCTATTTGTCGTACTTTTTCATTGATTACCACGTGCATTCATGACAATTCCATGTGTTCCACAAGGATTTGTACTTATTATATATCTTAACGGCCTTCCGTTTGCATGCTTTTGTGATGAGTCCTTAATTTCATTGCAAGGTTTTCTTCTCATCATCTACATTTTGCAAACTTTCTTTGGGAAATACCATGTGCATTCATGACAAAGTCCCCTCAAGGATTTCTACTTATTACATGTATTAATGACCTTTTAGTTTGCATGCTTTTGTGATGAGTCATCCATTTTTCTTTACTAGAAGGTTTTTTACTCATCTGCATTTTGTAAACTCTTTCTTTGGGAATTGCGGTGTTCATTCATGACAAGTCCTCTCAAGAATTTCTATTTGTCACATGTCTTAATAGCTCTTTAGTCTACATGCTTTTGTGATGAGTCCCTTATTTCACTGGAAGGTTTTCTACTCTCCCTCTGCGTTTTGCAAACTCTTGTTTTGGGCATTACCGTGTGCATTCATGACAAATCCCTTCAAGGATTTCTACTTGTCATATGTCTTAACGGCTCTTTAGTCTGCATACTTTTGTGATGAGTCCCCCATTTCGATGGAATGTTTTCTACTCACCATCTGGGTTTTGCAAACTCTTGTTTTGGGCGTTACCGTGTGCATTCATGATAAGTCTCCTCAATGATTTCTACTTTTCACATGTCTTAATTAGTCTGCATACTTTTGTGATGAGTACCCCATTTCGCTGGAAAGTTTTCTACTCACCATCTGCATTTTGAAAACTCTTACTTTAGGTGGTAGTGGATCTTATACCTTTATAAATTTCTAGATATAGGTGTTACACTTCCACTCCTTAATTTTATTTCATTGTCATCTTTCATCGTCGGCATTGCCTTTGAAGCATCTTTTTCAACGAGTTCATCAATCAACCTAATGTGATGCGTGATGCGTGATGCAACATAGATATGGATATGCAACAAAATAAATGTAACACAAATGAAGAGATAAAGGGAAGACACATAGATTTCTAGTGGTTCATCCCTGAGGCCTATGCCCATTCCTCAAAACAACTTTATTTCTTCTTATGCACATATGATACAACGCAATCTTCATTCACAATCTAGGAAGGAAGCATTTGTCTTTGAAGTATGACATTGCCAGCTATCACACTTTCTCATATCATCCATCATTGTTGGTTAGTCGATTTCTGCTCTCCTTCTTTACATTTATCATTGTACCTTCGCTCATTACGATGATCGTCGATCGTCATTCTTTTCGTCACCGTACCCTCTTCCTTTTCAAGAGTAGTTGTTTTGGTCGCCCTTCCAGGCTTTAAGCTTATTAAGCTTTCCTCCACCATTGATAAGGATTTCAGCCCTACCATGTCCAACTACTTAAACGCCTTTGGCTTAAGCTTGTGTGATTGTTCATCAATTGACAAGGTTTTGTCTTTTCCCTTATTCGTCTCCTTTAAGGATGTTACATAGCACGCTCGTGCTTTCTTTTGATTTCTATGAACCTCTCCTACCCCTTTTGGAGTTGGAAATTTCATCAACAAGTAAGTCGAAGACACTACTGACCGCATGTCATTCAACAAAAGTCTTCCTAGGATTACGTTGTAATCCGAAGAGGTTGATTTGACAACCATGTATGTTACCATCCTTGTGATTATATGTGGCTCACTTCCTAAGGTCGTTGCAATTTGAATTGAGCACACCACAGGTATTGCTTCCTCTGTGAAGCTATAAAGAGGCGTGGTTACTGAATTCAACCGATTCGGGGTGAGGTTCATTTTTTGGAAGCAATTCCAGTAAATCAAGTTTACTAAACTTCCACTATCCACCAAGATTCTCTCCACTGGATACTTTGCTGCAATAGCAAAAATCATCATTGGGTCATCATGGGGTGTCTTGATGTCCCCTTGGTCTACTGAAGTAAATGTGATTGGGGCCTCATCCTTGTCTTCTTTCACCATCGAGTTCACTTGGAAGGCTTCCTTTGCGCAAGCATTCCTTGAAGATTATGTACTTCCTGCCATCGTTTCTCCTCTAGCAATTGAGTTGATGACTGGGTGAGCAAGTTTGTTATCCATCGGGGGAGTTCTTCGTTCATTTCTTCTTCCTCCATTTTGGGGTCTTTCATCACTCCCATCTTCTCTACGCCTATTATCGTACCTGTGCTCATCACGATGATCATCGTACCGATGGCGATCACCATACCTTCGGTCGCCGTACCGCATTCCCTTTTAAGAGTAGTTATTGTTTTTGTTCTTCCAAGCTTGAAACTTTTCAAGCCTTCCTCCTCTAATTAAAGCTTCGATCTGATTTATAAGATCACGACACTTCTCTGTTGAGTGGTCGTATGTATCATGGAGTTTGCAGTATGCTTCTTCATTTCTGCCCATCATTTTATTATTTTTTTAGGTAAACGTATGAGTCCAGAACTTTGAATGAATGCTAAGATGGATGTTCTCGACTCATTAAGGGGAGTAAATTTCTCAAATCTTGGCTTCGAGGATCCCCTAAAATCGTTTCCCCTATCCTTTTTTCTAGCGGGCTCATCTTGAACCTCTCGTTCCTTTTTTTTTGTTCCTTGTCATCTTTGGAGTTCACTATTTTCATCATTTATGCTTGGGTGACATACTTGTTTGCCATCACAAACAAGTCAGCCAAAGTCTTTGGTTGATCAAGTGATAGCGACCCTTGCAATGGTATTGACCGCTTCCCCTGCATCATGGCAGCCACTGCCACTCCTGGTTGCAGTTCACGGACCTCCAAAGTTGCGTTCCTAAACCTGTCCACATATTGACAAAGTGACTCCTTCTCCCATTGCTTCACACTTAGCAAATATGTGGCGTTCTTCTTTCTCTTGCTGTTAATTATGAATATGGTGATAAATTCCTTTTTTAGTTGGGTAAAGCACGAGATAGATGCTTCCTTAAGCCCATTAAACCAGTCACGAGCGGCGTCCTTCAATGTAATTGGAAAAGCTCGACACATGGTGGCATCCTCCCATCCATGCAAGAGCATGATCAAATTATAATTTTGGACATGCTCATAAGGGTCTTCCTTCCCAATGAAAGAAGAGAGTTGAGGCATTTTAAATTTTGATGGGAGTTGCTTCTCCATAATCTCTTTTGTGAAGGGGATCTTTATATCTCGCCCCTCCTCAGCCTTGGGTACAAGCTTCTTCTGTGCCAAGATCTTTTCCACGATATTTTCCATGTCCTTTACATCCTTGGCAATGAACATTGAGTGGTCATCGACTGCTATCCTTTTTATTGGGGCTTTTGAGGGCTCCTTGCACGTGTTTTTGATCACTTCATGGTATCGCACTTTTTCCTTGTGGTGATGATTCATTCCTTCCTCCCCTGATGCTTCAAGATGGTCATTCGGGAACCGTATATCCCCTTCCGCCATGTGACAAGGAAATGATTCACGATGGTGATTTTTTGTAAGAGCCCTTGACCTTTCACTTACAGCGCATGTGTTTTCACCTTGAGGAAGAGTTACTTGAGGGGCAGAAGCTTTTAGAGTCACTATCAGTTCATGGATCATCCTTCGATTCTCCTGATTCTCGCGCTTTAAGGCCTTAAACTCCTCATGCGGCACTGTGGTAGCCACCGCCCTTGAAGTGCCTGCTCCCCGAGGATTCAAAGGACTCTGAATGTCTTGGCCTTCCTCCTCATGGTGACCAGCCACTTGAGATCTTGTTTGCACTCCCATTCTTATGGTTGGTTTTCTCTTCTCAAGGAAATTATTGATGAAGATGAATAAATGGAGAACACGACTTTTTGTGCGTTCCTCACACCTGAGAACAACAATGAAGTCGAACGGTCTTCAAGTCGTCACGTAAATCTGTAAAACAAACAAAGTCAGAGGTCGATGGTTGATCCCCCGATTGCACTCTGATGCCTAAGTCAGTAGACTATTTTAGCAGAGTTTTGGCAATTCTTTCAACAGTGAAAACGTACCTCTTATCAAGGTGAGAAGTGATATTTATGGAGTGATGAGAGTGATGGATTAATGAATGATCTTCCTTAGAATTTTAAACCTCATAATATCAGGTCTTTCAAATCTCCTTAAGACTTGGTCTTTTCTGTTTTTAGCTCCACAAAATAAACGTGCTTTTTAGGAATTCTTCAAGAAAGTGAGCATTCCCAAATGGGGCGTGGCTTATTACTTTAGATTAGTCTTTGGTAGAATTTTTATTGCACTCATGGGCTTGATGAGCCTTTGGTCCAAGTCACATCATTAACAAAATTCGACTTCTTGGTGAGGATTTAACAGATCAAAGGGTTGTGGAGAAAGTTCTCGTGAACTTGCCAGAAAGATTTGAGTCCAAGATTTCCTCTCTTGAAGACTCGAAAGACTTAACCATGATTTCCTTGGCTGAACTTGTTCATGCTTTCCAAGCTCAAGAACAAAGAAGATAAATGAGACAAGAAGATAATCATGAAGGAGCTTTATTTTCAAAGAAAAAAAGATTTCCTCAAGGTGGAGAGAAGAAGTATTCTAGAGAAAACAAAGACAAGGAGAAGAATGAAAGCTAGACAAATAGAACTAGTGGAAGAAAAACATATCCTCCATGTCCTTATTGCAAGAAGAAAGGCCATTCAAAATTTTTTTGTTGGTTTAGACCAGAAGCACACTGCAAATCATGCAACCAGTATGGTCAAGTAGAGAAGGTGTGCAAAAACAAAAAAGTTCATCAAAAGCAACAAGGACAACAAGCACATATGGCTGAAGATCAAAAGCAGCAAGAACAAATGTTTGTTGTCACAAGTCATGCAACAAAAAATTATGCTTCTACTTGGCTTATTGACAGTGGTTGT
>CAODLS010396335.1:0-12986 GCA_948243855.1 Flueggea neowawraea
CCAGCAGTGGCCATGGCAGTCACATAAAAACCTTCTCTCCATTTCTTGTTAATCCACTTGAAGGGAAATGAATCACTGACTTTGTATGACTGTTGTAGATACTGGGTCCCTAAGTAGCAGAAACAATAAATGGTTAAACAAGCTATCAACAAGGGGTTCACCTCTCTATTCCAAGTCAGTAATACAAACCCTTAGACATCACAACAAGTGAGCTGCCATTACTAGCCCCCGCTATTGCACTAATGTAGTAATTCTTCTCCCATTGTTCCATTATCCATTCCTAGAGGAACATGGACAAGAAAAAAAAAACAAAAGAAGAAGAAGATAAATTAGGCTGTCGACTTTCAATTAAATACAAACATAAATTTCAAAATTAAGAAAAAAATTATGAATTTCCGATACAGACAACAAACAATAATCATAGGCCAAAAAAAAACCTTGTGGAGAAAGAAAGGTGACAGCTCATAAACTTGGTGAGTGAAGCCAGTCCCAGCATCCATAATTAGGGCCCATAAATTTGAACAAGATGCCACACTACTAATAAATAGCCCATCTTCATTTCCTTTCTCTATGTGTTGTGAGAGCCTTGCATCGGCCACGTTGTAATGATACCTACAGTAGGAAACAATAGTAATAGTCTTGAGCTATTTATTTCTAGCATAAAACTTGTGGGGCATAGTATCTACCAGCAAGTAAAAAGGTGTACCTTTGTTTCATTGGCCGACGAGCATTATAGACACTGATCCATTGCGTTGCAGGCATCCCCATACGAACCTTTTTCTTTGGTTGTTCATCATCTTCTTCCTCCATTGTTAATCGTCCCCTCTTATGTCCAACTTGATATATAAGCTACACACAATACAATATATGTAAGTTAAGAAAGCATTTAGATCATGAAACTTGAGTAATTTCAGCCTTCAGTCAACCGAATTAGTATGAAGCACAGCGGTACCTTCTGAGCGCCATCGGTGTTTATTGGCCTAATATCTGGATTTGGGCCAACTATCCCGTCAAAAAGCGAAATGTATTTAGCATAATTAGGCTCCTCATCAAACTTCAAATTCACCACATACTCAACAAACTGCCTAAAAGGCTGGGGACAGAAAAAGCACAAAGTTTCGGGTGAAGTGGCCATCTTCTTCTTGCAAACAAGGAAGCCTTTATTTTCCCCCTACAAAGACACCATGTCAGAATAACATAGAACTGAATAATTGAGTAAGAGCATATCGATTTTCAATCATAAACCTGGTATCCTTGCCACGGCAATCTTCCTCGAAGAAGAAAAATCATTGTGTATGCAAGAGATTCCAAGTCATCTCTCCTGCTACCAGTTCGACCAAGATGAGCATGAACACTAGCATATCTCACTGTGCCCCTGTAATAGGTAAATAGGTCAGCACCAAGGAAAGAATAAATATGAATTTGGAAAAATAAAGAAAGGAGATACATAAACATTATTATGACCAACTGAAGATTTAACTTTTACATTACCTGAAAACATCAGGGCGTTGATCATATTCAACATGTAGGCCAGTTGAACCATCTCGCCACCTGGTTGCTGTGAGGTCAAAACAGGCAATAGTTGACTATCAGTTAAATAAATTTAACCTCATGATCAAATCTCACATGTTACATAAATAGAATAACATTGAACACATTACCTAATCCAAGATCGACAAGAAATAAATTTTTTTCATCAGAAGTTCCTGGAGTACCAAGCAAAAAGTTCTCGGGTTTCACATCCCCATGAACATATCTGCAAGGTTATAACAAACTATTTAAGGTAACTGTCTTCACATTGCTGAATAACATAAAGGTAAAAGTGGAAGACAATATAGATATTTAATAACTACATAAACTCTCTCCTCCACCAAATCCTTCGCATAACGAGAGAAAATAACCCATTATGTCCATACACAAGAATATGGTCATATTGTTACCCTCTAGAGTGCATTTTCTCTAATATAGAAATTGCTTCTATGGCAATGCACGCAACCATCTCAATGGACATCCTGCAAGATAAGGTAACAGTAGAGGTCGGATAGATGTAATATTGTTGAATTTAAAGCCACAGTTTGCCAATAAGGAAAAACGATTAAACAATTGAAACTCACGTATGTGAATTGTTATTCCAAACATCCCACAAGCTAGGCCCAAGCATATCCATTACCTGCATCCAACAAAGTAAACATTCACTCAATAATAGATACACAAGGAGCTAGACTTAACAACCTTGGAATGCAAAAGTATACTCCAGAAAAGGGATCATACCATCACATAATAGTCTCCTTGCCGGCCTTTGTAATGAACACGTGGCACACCGTGACTGCCTCCAAGTGCACTGTAAGGAAGTGAAAATAGTAATTTCACATCATTATGCTCAAAATTCCTTCCAAGCTTCTACACGTGCACTTTAGTAAAGGAATCTAGATAATTAAAATACCAAATAAGGTTCTTACTTGTAAACTTGCCACTCGTACGGTGGTCCATAATTACATCCTTTGCTGCTTCTGTGTTCAAACTTCAATGCTACCTGATCACATAACCCCAAACGTTAATACAAACTCCTACAATACACAAACACATTACAAACAATCTACACAGGTGCAGGGCAGGTAATTAATGAATGCCAGACCTCAGCAGCTCCAGGGCCGGAGGGGTTAATTCGTCGGCCAACATAAACTTGCCCGAAACCTCCTTTCCCCAGCTTTCTCTCTATTCTGTACAACGGAGAGCCACCAACCTGGACCTGTTTCAGACAAAATTAAAAACTCGTCAAAATACAAGCAAAACACCATTTTATTCCGTTCATTCTCCTTCATTGTACATGCAGAGACTAAAAAAGATCTGAACTTAATCAAAATTTCCGTACATTGCTCACATCATCATTATCAGTCAATCAAAAACCCAAACAAAAAGCCAACTAAATCATACCTTCTCGGGAAGCGGAGCAGTGCTTCCTTCATCCTCCTGTCCAGGGCCCTTATCACCGCTACGGCCACCGCTATCGTAATCATCCATGTCGTCTCTGGAAACCCTAATCTCCTCCTTATCGTCTTCAAAAACGAAGTCGTTTCAGGTGTAGCTAAGACAACACTATCAGTGATGTAATCGTCGCAGTCGTTATATGAAGAAAAAAAGCACCGATCGAGGGCCGATGTCGGTTATTTCCCAGGTCGGAGCCATGAGTGAATGGGTATGGGTTTGCGAAGGAGAGTGGAGAGTGTGAGGAATCAGAATCGGGTTGGGAAGGGGAAACGGGGCCCGATTTCTGCGAGGACGCAGCTCAGGCAAGGCAAGGAGGGAGAGGGTGGGCCATGGAGGCGGAGAGATTCATGAAGGTTCTACAACCATCTAAAAGAACAGAGAGACAGAGCGATGACAATAGAAAAATCCAGAGAGAAGGGAAGAGTGGGAAGATATGTGGGGGAGGGAAACGAAAAGAAGAGATTATTATTTGTTTCTTCTATTAACTGTTAGCTTTCTGATAGAGAGAGAGACAATGTGATGGGAGAGGAGCCTAATATTGCTGCTTCCTATTCTTCTTTTGTCATTTTCCCCCTTTTTTCTGTTTTTTTTTTAATTGAGAATAGCAGACAACAAATTTAATAAATTTAGAAGATTGTATAGTTAATTAGATTTTTTTTTTGCTGGACAAGGAGCTACCTACTCAACAGCCTATTGAGCAATACATCGGTTGGGTCCAGAGACTTGATGAGCAACACACCGAGTAGGGTAAATCCCAGGAGCTAGCCTCGGAACCCGCCACCCGAGCTCTCCATTTCGTCCGAGCTTATCGAAAAGTCCAGTATCACATGGGTAAACAAGTCAATATATGGAAAGAGGCGTTGCTTGAAGAATTCGAACTTACGACCTGGCTTGCACCGGAACGCACCATATTTTTACTTTTTAATGTAAGCAATAGTTCAATAAAGAATCCAAATCTAATCCTACCTCCCTTAATGGATGTTTGGATTGGAGGTAGATTTCTTGGCTTGGGAGATTTTTTCAGGAGAGAAAGGAGGGGTTAAAGAGGTGAGACTTCATCTCATTTAACTCGATGTTTTGTAGCCTTTCAAATAAAGAGTAGAGAGTGGTAATTTAGGATATAAAAAAATTGACTGCTAACTTTCATGTCTTCTCTTGTTTGTATTTCTCAATTCGTCTACTATCCATTTGTAACTTTGTTTTAAAACATCTCTGCCTTCCCATCCCCACTCTTTAAACTTCCAAACAAAAATAAGTCTCCACCTTCTTCCCTTCCACTAAGCTTCCAAAGAAGAAAAATTACTTACTACCTACCCCTCCCTTACCGCACTCTCCCTCTGCTTTACATGCTCTTTTTTTCTTCCCCCTCAAAACTCTCAAACAAGATGTACATCTATGGAAGCCCGAACCATCTCACACAAGCATTAGAGAATCAAAAACACTACCCAGATGATTGCTAAAATGTTTTAATAAAATTTTTGATATCAAAACACACACACACACACACACACACACACACATATATATATATATATATATATATAAATATATCAAAACGTATGTAAGTGTATCAAAATGTAGTATAAGTGAAATCAAATACAAAGTAAAAATATAATGTAACCAAAGTGACCAAAAGACAAAATGAAAATCCCAGTAATGCAACAACATCTCGGTGAAAAGCTCTAAAACAAAAGAAGAAATTCGGCCAAAAGGGCATCACTAATCCATAATACAAACGCCTCACTGAGCTGATATGCCGAACGATTACCGATCCAAAATTCAACCGGTAAGCAGAGGTAGAAATAAACAAAGAAAAAGAAATGGGGGTAAGAACCTAGTGAGAAATGACACTCCAGAACGCCTCATAAGTGCTTTACAAAGACTAGTTTGAAAATAGTTTGAAAATACCACACGCAGGTATAGCAAAAAATATGTACATATACAAGCTAAATATGTAGTAGTGTTTCAGAAAAACATTTCGAAAACATTTGTAGACAAAGCAAACAACACAATAGTTATAATGTCAAAAACGTAGTCGTAATATACTGGCGATACGGGACAAGAAACAATGATATAACAGGTGTGGTCTCCGCCACAAACCAAAATGTATGATAAATGTGGTTTGCACCACTAATCAAAATCAAATCATGAATCGGGCCAAGACAACATGGCTACCAACACTCCTTGGTAACTGACTTCATCAATGCATTAGTGTACCAACGACTATGCACCCCGTAGCATATGTGTCCCATATAAAAAACAAAACCGTACTAATATAGTACTAAAGTATAAGCATGAATATCAGAAACAAAACAAAGAGAGGATATATAATATAATATATATTGAAATTTTAAAAAATAAAACATTAATTATTAAATCACATAATCAGTTTATTAATTAGGCCAACCCTTAGGTTAGTCCAATTTCAAAATATAGGTCAAGTACAACAAAAACAGATATAGTTTTGAGACACAGCCTATATGTCTAAAGTTGTCATCCACTCACCTAGATGTCCAAACTATAGTAGTCAGACATTACTATTGGGCGACTAATCTTGCTGGCACAAATAAGAAACTGAAACAATATATCAGAAACAAAGTAAAGTGTAATACTAGTACTGTGGCGATACCAAAATGCGTGCACATGCAAATGCAGACTCAGAAGTTCAAACATCGCCCAAAATCCTATTTTGGTCGAAGATCTAACACTTTCAATCCAAAAATCGGAATCTATGTAAAATTATAATTTGGTCCATGAGCTTTTGTAAAATTACATTTTAGTTCCTCGAACCTCATAAAATTACAAACTAGTCCTCAAAGTTATCAAAAATTACAAATAAGCTCTCCAAGAAGTTAAAATTCTCAAATTAGTCCTCAAACTCTCAGAAATTGCATACCAAAAATGACATTTTTGGTTCCTCAGAACCACATCTTACTCGAGTAAGGAGAAAGCTTTACTCGAGTAAGCCATGCACTAGCTTACTTGAGTAACCGAATAGCTTACTCGAGTAATCTATTTTCTAGAATTTCTAAAACTCAAAGAATTCTTGATTCAATAGATAGAAATTTTATCCAATCACCCACATTGACTCTAATCAACCCCCTGAACACGAATCTATGGTCCAATCATCAAAACAACTCGAAATCACCCAAAATCGACTAAACTGAATTAATTCAAACCCATTTATGAGCATCCTCGATTCTTATGATATTAAACCATCTCTAGTTGTTTCTAAATTCCAAATCACACGATCTAACAACCCCAAACAATCATTCCAACAAAAGCATCATGCATCCAAACCTATAAGTATTTATTCAAAACCCTTATATGAACAATCTTGCAAAGAAAATGAAGAAATGCAAGGTTTAAAAGCTTAATCTTACCTCAGAGATGATGTAGAACCAAGGAGAAGCAATGGGAATGAAATCTGGTCAGGTTTGGAGTGTTTAAGAGTGAGAAAGTCGAGTGAGAGTTAAGAGAGTCGGGTAAGGGTATATATAGACTTTCTGCTCCAAATGTGCTCTTACTCGAGTAACACTATCTCTTACTCAAGTAAGCATTTTCCTCAGATCATTATGGGTTCATGGTTTACTCAAGTAATCCAGAGGCTTACTTGAGTAAGCCATGCCCCATCTCACTCGAGTGACATCCAACATTCACTCGAGTAATCATCTTTGAAACACCAAAAGCAATAAATTAACACCCAATGTTCATGATCAAATCGGAGATCTACAAAAACCTTGTAGGAAGGAGTGAGATATTACACAATGGCTAAAAATTATATGGATAGTGATGGTATTTGTTTTCCATATATTAGTTTTTTTTCTGAAGTTAACGCTTAATATTTGATTAATCTGTAAAATTTTCAACCAGTACAAGATCAATGAAACTTGGAAGGAACATGTCCTACCAAATTAGGTCAGAGTAGGAAACAGATGCCTTAGCAAGACTATGGGCAACACAATTTATTAACTGCTTTACATGTACAACAAAAACATCTTGTAAATAATACAATAGATTTCTACAATCCTTTAAAATATTATCTACTTTTGTTTTGTTGACAACATATTTCTTCATATATTCCTTTTTGTGTTAGAGATAACTGAAATGTACTTTTTTGTCTTTGATTCCATTCCCTTAGCACCTTTCTTTAAGTACACAATCACCTTTTCAAATGGAACCGTAACAGTTACATGGCATTAAGTAGCTGGTGTTGAAATTGCCATAGATTTATGATGATCAATTTGAAACTATTATAGAAAATTGGTATGGATACGATATCAAGGTGGTTGAATATGTGTTGAAAAAATGGTAAATTGTATCTTGATAATCAACTTATGGTTTGACAATTTTGGGTGTAATTGATTCCTTTGATGTGACTTCTGTGGCGATTGATTCGCCATTAAGATTCAAATATTGTTTACCATAACCATCACAAAGTCAATTCTCCCCTATTATCTGGTTTTCATACCAAGGGAGAACATGTCCTTGATCATGTACCATATTTTCTTTGTGCCTTAGTAGATCCTCAGTGTTCATAAGTCTCCTTGTAAAAACACTCATGGTAAGTAATGACACCACAAATAAAATGCATCAAAGGCAATTTTCATACTTTAAAGAAACTTCAATCCCATCTTTTCCTTTCACACCTACAATAACCTTGTGTTTCAAATGCAAATTAATGTCAGCGTAAACCCCGAATATGAATATTTTCTAGAGAATAGCAGAATTTGAGGGTTCTGATTCTATATAAACACTAAGTTGTTGCCTATATTCCTTTAAAACTTTCTAATCGAAAAGCAATTGGCAACTTGTGCAATTGAACCCCGATAGATAATTTTGATAATGGGTACACCCCTTAGATTATCCAAGTTAGAAAGATGGTGAAATAATAATAGTCAATGCTGGAAAGACTAAGATCTCATCCTTACAACTCTATCCAAATGCAACTCATGAAAGAATTTAAACATAAATCTAATATTCACTTTTCTAATTGGTCTCCAAATTACAACCGTCAATTGTTTCATAGCAAAGGAATATGATGAGCGATAAAGATGAAAGAGGTGCCTATGAGAGTCCATTGGGGAGTGATTTGCTGACACAAGAAAATACACATTTGGCTATTTTTTCCTTCTAGTTTGGGGAGTGATTTTAAGGAAAAATGTGAAACAATCTATCATTGTTGCATCCACTTTGAAAGCCGAATTTATAGCATGTTTTGAGGCTACTATTCATTGTTACTGACAGCAGAGATTTACTTTAGGACTTGGGATTATCGATAGTATTGCCAAGCTACTGAAAATTCATTGCAATAGGGTTGCAATAATCTTCATTTCAAAAATGACAAATATTCAAACGGTGTAAGCATATGGACATTGAATATTTTGCTATTCAAGAAGAAGTTCAGAAACAGAGAGTGTTCATCAAGCACATTAGCACCAATCTTATGATTGTAGATCCTTTGACAAAAGGATTACCAGCAAAGACATTTAAGAAACATGTCAAAAGTATGGGTGTTATTAGGTACCATTAAGAACATACTAATATTATCTTGTGCATTTTGGTTATTTGACACTATGAGCTCAATTTAAGTATTTTTTTTTTATTTTAATACACTATCTTATTCTTTGTGTATATACATGATTAAATTATATGGGTAATGGTATTTTGTCTTTGTCAAAGATATTATTGTTGGACTTTTATGGCTTATATCTCATTATGGATCATATTAACTCTTAAGTTAATACAATTAGGAGTATGTAAATTGATTGATGTACTATTGTTATGATCCTTGCTAGTCTTTTACTTAACAATTATTAATATTATGATTAATGTAAGAAAGGATATAGCTTTTCACTGTGGATATTATGTTATTAGATTATTTAGTTGAACAAATTATGTGCTACAATCCTATTGGTTATAAGAGACATATTATTTTAGAGATAATGTTAATTAATAGGTTATGACGATGGAATGACATTAATGCCATAAATATGACCTAAAACTAGTCTTCTTTCTGCCGAGACCCTTTGGCCCAGTGGTAGGGCTTTCCCAGTTGATGATACATCTCGGGTTCAAGCCACCACGACACCCATGTGTGTGCGTTTAATGCCTCCCTATGTTGGGTTGAGGCTTGACAAAAAAAAAACTAGTCTTCTTTCTACTTATAAAATGCCCTTTTTTCATCACAATAACTGTACTTACAAAAACCTTAAAGAGGCATGGAGAGAGAAATACAGTCTTCTACGCTCTTATTCGTGACCAGTTGTTCAGATATGGATCTAGCCATGGAGCAAAGTTTGCTTAAGCTCTCGATTAATTGTTCTCTAAAAATTATACAACTCTAAGATCTTAGACATTCAAATTTATGTAGCTTAGAGCATGATTTCCTTTGAATGATAACTGCAATTAAGTTTTATATCATAAACCGAAGCAATACATTCAATGGGCTACAATTTATGAATGGGTTTGAGAAATGCACACTATTATAAATATTTAAAATGCCAACTTTTTAACATATCATATGTCTTACACTATGTCTAAAAATATCGATAAAGAGGAAACTAATTGCACGAACACCAAAATCTAAACCCACGTGCGAGAAATCAATAGCCTCTCATGAGAAATTGAAAAAATATCGTGAGGAAAAATATTTTCACATCCTATGTCCAAAGGTGTACAAGTGTTATAAAATTGGTGCACAAATAATGCACAGACGGTATAATCCATTGTACAAACGGTGCACAAATTAAAATTTAAGTTGATTTGATTCAAATTTAATATTATTTTAAATCAAACTAACTCATAATTATATTTGGGCAAAATTAGTGTAAACTAGTATATAAATGGTGTATGAATGGTTTACAAATTAAATTTTATGTTGATTTAGTTCATTCGTACAAACAATTATCAATGTGTACAAATGGTGTAAACAAGTATACAACTAGTGTATGTACGATTTGTGCACAAATCAAATTTTAAACTGATTTTAGGGGCTAATCACAAATTTAGGAATTCATTAGCAATTTTACAAAAATAAAGGGATCAGACACTTAATTTTACACTAATATAGCAGAGGTGGTACGGTTAGGGTTTCCCTCTCTGCACTCACCATCACCAATCTCTTTCATTTCCATTGTCACAATCTCTCTCCCCGGTGTTTTTGTTCAAGATTTTCAAAAATTAATGTTTTGCAAATCAAAT
This sequence comes from Flueggea neowawraea, assembly GCA_948243855.1. NCBI lineage: Eukaryota > Viridiplantae > Streptophyta > Magnoliopsida > Malpighiales > Phyllanthaceae > Flueggea > Flueggea neowawraea. Next base: position 10,192 of record CAODLS010396335.1, read on the forward strand.
TTGAATTAATCGAAATCATAAAAAAATTAGATTTTGAATTGCATCAGTTTGTCTAAGATTTAAACATGATTCAAGAAAAACAACACTGATTTGCATTCTTCAAGGAAATTGATAAGGAAGGAAGAGTAAGAGACCGCGAAGTGACAAAGGAGAAAGGAAAGAGGACTATCTCTCTTCACTGGATAGAGAAAGAGAGGACTGCTGATTGTCGCCGGACTAAGAAAGAAGAAGAGAGGAGAAAGAGAGTATAGAGAAGAGAGAAGAAACAGATTGTTGACAAAGAGACAGATGATAGGAGAGAGAGGAGAGAAAGACAGGTAGTTGAGGAGATATAGGAAAGAAATTTGTAGAAAGTAGGGTGTTATTTTTCAAATAGTTTCATCTTTATGGTATTATTATAAATAGTTTAATTGACTTGTTATAATTTCAATTTAAGAGTTTCAGAAATGACATTCTAAGTAATTTCTTCAATGGGTTCAGGCCTTATGGTCGAGTCCATTTCTTATCTAATACCTAATATTGAATTGCAACAAGATAGTAGATTAACACTCTGTTTGGTTTAAGATGAATATAGATTTTATTTTATTTGTTAATGAAATGAAATAAAATCTTTGAATAATTGTATTTGAAAATAAATTAACATATTTGGTTTCTATGTTGAATTCTTCATTTGTAAATGAATTTTGTGTTTAGAATGTGAACAATGATTTGTAATTATTTGTCTTGTATTGACAAAAATATTCTTATAGTTGATATTTAGGTGGTATATTGAGAGTGTGGTGTAAAGGTAATTTTATCAAATTTATAGAAGCATGGAATTCATTTGCAAATTCCATCTCTTTTGATAGGATTTGTGAATGAATAAATTTTAACTAAAATAAATTCTTTCATTTGCATATGAAGGATTTGAATATTTTAAAAAATCAAATCAAACACAGGAATTGACAAAAGTTGGGATTTACAAATAAATTTCACAAAACTTTGTGGAATTCATTTATACCAAACACTTTCAAAATGAAATTCTTAAGGAATTAGATTTGTAAATGAAATAAACTGTTTGGTATGATATATATTAGAATTTCAATTCTATCATTTACAAATGAATTATTTGTTTGGTGTAACTTAATGTCATGACCCGAATTTGGCCATGACAGGTGCAAGAATCGAGGGAGTGAGGCCCACCTCGAAACTCAAACTCCTTAGATATCCGAGCATATTAACCTAAATGAAATTTTCATCAAAGAATAATTATTCTAATAACCTTAATAAAAATCCTATTATTTTTACTGAAAGTTCGACAGAATCTCCCCTATATTATAAGCATCTCTCTGCCGTCAGTCAACTTAAATATCCAACAATTCATCATAATAACCCATCAACAATCATCTAAACGTTCAAACCAATTCAGTTCAACAATCCCAGCCAAGTCAAATCTACCAACTACGAATTACAAATCAAGTTACTATACAGAGCATCTAGACTTTTAATACAAATTTTATAGAGTTCAAATAAACAAAATAGAATAATATTAGCACGAACAAGTGTGCTACAAAACGAGGAAGGAAATATCAGAATCAACTAACCTGCAAAACTGAAAATGTAAAGGGGGCCAGCCTTAAGCTCAATGAGTAACAAACATGCACAAAATATACTAGGCATATATGATTTCATATCCAAAGATGATTTAGTTAAAAGAAAATGTTTTTCATTATAAAAATGATGAATAACTTGTTCTTGACAGAAAATCATAAAGTTTTAACAATTATACGTAATAGAAAAATAAGTGCATAAGATATAAGCTTACAACAATTTTCTTAAATCGAAAACACGATTCTTTACTTAATTTTGAATTCATTATAAGTCAATAAATGAAATATCAAAATATAACTTGTTTAACCACAAATACAAAAAAAATTTCTTAAGTCAATATCTTGTAGAAGTATGCATATTTATTATATACATAGAAGCCGAAAAACCAATTGCCCGAATTTATTCAACAGAGCTAGCAACAACTCTCTTGGTAGTGGAGCTTTCTAGCAATCACCTCTCCTGCTAGTGGAGCATGTTGGACCAAGGGTGGTCAACATTAAGATTTCTCTAAAGTTTTGATGATGAACAAACTGCAGAATTCAATCTGAAGCAAGATTCACGTACGTCAAACCAAAGTCATGTAGATGTGTTAATGCCACGTACGTCAGTGAAGCCTCAAGTACATGAGTTCGACCGTGAGCTGAAACAGAAGCTACTGGAAGTTAAAAGAAGTGAACACATGTACGATAGAAAAGGTTCACATACGTTAGACAATAACACGTACATGAAAGGTATCCAAAGTACGTGAGTTCTACAATGAGTTGAAACAGAAGCTACTGAAAGTTAAAAGAAGTGAACACACGTACGTTAGAAAAGGTTCACGTACGTTAGACAATAACACGCACATGAAAGGTATACAAAGTACGTGAAATATGATTAGAATTAAAGCGGAAAATTTGAAATCTTGAATCAACTGAAGGCATGAAGCAACACGTACGTGTGTCTATAGAAGTCACGTATGTCAGACATACAAGACAAGACGAAGATTGCAGTTTAGAGGATGTTTGTTTTGAATTTCATGTGGATTGAGACAAACAGATGAAGCAACAGTCAAGTATTGATCGTTCATGTACGCAAACTCAAAAATTCACGTACGTCACATTGAACTAAAGTACGTGAGATGAAATTTCAAGTACGTGAGATGCTCCGGACTGAAAACAGAAGCTACTGGATGGTTCAGACATAGAAGTCACGTACGTCAAAAA
>CAODLS010396342.1:0-13785 GCA_948243855.1 Flueggea neowawraea
GAATGAAATTAGGTTTTTAGAAGGAGTTATATATAAATACCCTTTAAAACTCTTTATTCAGGAGCCTTATATTACTGCAAGGGGGCAACAGGTCCCATAACTATTTTCTTTCATATTTTGCATGTTTCTTCTTGGTTTGAGTAGCTAAATAATTATTTAGTCAATGTATTTTCAAGGGTCGATCATATTATATTGTGAAACTATTATTTTTATGTGTTATTAAGTATTTTGAGTATTTATTTAATTTATATGCTCTAGTTCTTTTATTATTATTTCTATTGATTGATTGATAACGGCCGGTTGATTAATTGATTGAAATAATATACTGCTATTTAGGATTGACTGAGCGATTCTCGTTAATCTTAATATTTGTAGCGAATAACTTGAATGCATGTGGTTGAAAAACCTTCAATGTTATGGAACTGAATAATCTAGTTTAAATGAATTACGGTGTTTCTGGTTTCACTGTCTAGAATAGGGGTCTATTTTGTTCTTACTGCTGCTATAAATTAAATCCTGCAGAGCGTCCCGAGAGTTGTCTAGTTGTTAGGGAAATAGTTTGCAGGGCGTCATGAGGCTATCGATGCATTAAAAAGAGATTGGTTAATTAAGTGTGTCACCGTTAGCTATAACTCTGCCTATTCGAATGTTGGATATTTATCTGTCGTATCTGTGATCAACTGAAATGACTGAACTAAGAAATACATTGACTAGGTTTTTAATATAATTGAATTTCTATTATTTTCATTGCTGTAATTTATTATTTTTCTGCATTGCGAATTTTAATCCTTGTTGCTTTTCAACATTAGCTTCACTCGTATCTCTGCAACTTTAATTTATCTTTGTTTTTGACAAATAAATAAGCTTTATCAATCTCTGTGGATTCGACAATACTCACTGTTATATACAGAGTTATTATATTTTAGTAGATAAATTAATTTGTTGGATTCGACACCATTAAGGAAGATAAGCTTTAAGTGTTCTACCAAGCACCTCCATATCTGAAAAGATAATATATTTTGAGTCTTCTTTACTCTATATAAAATAAAATTTGAAACTTTTTTTTATCATCCCTAGACTATTTTTGATAATATAATTTCAGGAACTTATTTCTTTTTATAGCTATTACCCATGTGGCTTTTTAGAAACAAATTTTGATCATAAGAATTTTGTGAACTTAAAAAAATTATTTTATTATATTACTAATTTTTTATAGAATTTTATAATTATTTATGATATTTTATTTTTTTATCATTGAATTTTAGAAGGAATATATAAATTTTATACTTAATTCTGATTCCATCATACATATAGATCAAACAACTAACTTCAATAATTGAATTATGATTTTATGCTAAGCTAAACAGTTATGACTACAGTCACATTAATTTCGAATTATATCATTCTCATTCTCTATATAATTGATTCTAATTCTAAGTTTGATTTTGATGTATTTTTAAACTAAATGATCCGGTATAGTGTATGCAAGATCATAAACTTCTATAAAGAATAATTTTCATATCGTATAAAAAAATTTAAATTTGTATTGGTGAAAAGTTAAATATAAATTTTAATTTCTTTTGACAAATTAGGCTATAATTGGAATGAATTGGTTAGAGCTATAAATTAGGGCTATAATTAAGCCAAATTTTACAGCTATAATCGAGCCAAATTTTGATGTATTCAAGATTTTTTTTACATCAAGCTTTTTTTTAATAAATGAGATGTAAAATTTTCAGCTATTTAACAAAATCTAAAACCTACCTCGAATTCAGTAAGGTAAGCTTACTAAAAACCTTCCTAAACTCTCATGCCATCGTCTAGGTTTTTGAAACTTAGCTGGCACACAATCTACCTCGCCAGCTAGATCATGCTTGGGTTGTCTGGCACCTTTCGGTCGGTGGCTCCGCCTGTTGTTGCTTCTACAGAATTTTATTTTAACCCTAAAAAGATGTTCTCCATATTTGCCTCTCATACGCCAAGGGAGAATTGTTCTGGTATTGCACAAAAGGGAACTATTACTACCCCTATAATCGCATCATGATAAACCGCCAAGAAATCATTTGCAGTTGCGGTGCAAGGCAAGGTTTCACTCCCAACTGTTTCAACCCCTTCCAGAACATAAGGATGATTATATTTCAATTAAGGTTAATCATCATTTATATGAAGAACGTTTGAAGAATTATGGTGATGCCTCTATAAGAAGGATTGTTCTCCTTAAGGGAGAAACCTCATGGAAGCTTACTGACTTGAAAAGGAAGCTTTCGGATATTTGGGGCCTCAAAGGAAATTGGAGATTAATCTCTTTGGGTAGGGGATATTATCACATATTTTTTCCATCTGAAGAGGAAAGAACAAGGCTCTTGGGTCGCGGTGCAATCTCTCTCAATCCAGGAACTCTACGTTTGCAACATTGGACAAAGGATTTTGATCCAAAGGCTTAAAAATATGCTACCATGCAGTTGTGGTGCAGTTTTTCCTGCCATGGGAGTATTGGCACCCACAAATCCTTGTTGACATGCTCGAGTGGTAGGTTGTATTTTAGTTATATTTTATGTTGCATTTTATGTTTATTTTGCATTATAAATTATTATTATTCGTGTGTCTTTATGTCTTCATGCTTCTTTGATGTTTTAGGTAGAATATTGGTAAAGCATGAAGATTTGGAGTTGTTTTTGTGCATTTCAGGCAAAAACTGTATTTCAACATGACCACGTTGAAGTAGTCGCATTAACCAGTTTGACTGCTGTGCATTAGGCCGTGTGCTACATTTATGGGCAATGTTTTGAAAGTGTTTTGAAGGCTTATTACTCAGTTTTTATGTTGGAACAATGTTTTAGGATTATTCTTATTATTTTAGGAAGTTTAATTAGACTAAAATTAGGTTTTTAAAGAGATACCCTATATATAGTCCTATTTTGGATTGGCGGCTCTCTTCTTCTCCTCATTATCAGAAACACACGACTTTGGGGGCAGCCAATCTCTTTTGGATTTTGGTGTTCTGTCTTCTAGCATGTGTAACTAAATCTCTTTCTAATTGAGGTATTTTCAAAGTTTAATCCATTGACGTTGTGAGGCTTTTATCTTAACTATTATAAAGCATTTCAAGTATTTATTCAGTCTCTACGCCTTAATTCCTTTATTATTATTTTAATTGATTGATTGACAAGAGCCCGTTAGTTGATTGATTGAAATAATATATTGTTATTTAGGATTGATAGTACGTTACATTAGTCCTAATATAGGTAACGAATAACTTGGATGAATGTTGTTGAACGTTATTCATGTTATGTGATTGAATAATCTGGCTTAAATGAATCACAATATTTTTCACTAGCTAAGATAGGGGTCCCTTTCGTTCTCACTGCTTCCATATATTAAACCTTGTCAAGGCGTCCCGAGAGTTGTATAATGGTTAGGGAAATAGTCTGCAGGATGTCGCAGGACTATTAAATAGGTAAGAAGGGATTGGTTAATTGAGTACGTCACCGTTAACTATAACTCCGCTTATTCAAATGCTTAATATTTATCTTTCGCATCTATGATTGAATAATTAGATTGACTGAAGGAAATACATTGGTTAACCTTTTGATATTATTGAATTTCTTTCATTTCGATTACTGCAATCTTATTACTTTCTTTACTGCAAGCTTTTATTTAGTTTGTTTTTCAATCTCGGCTTTATTCACAATTTCACTTTTTTCATTTTATTTTACTGTTTCGGCATTTAAATAATTTCTCACCGGTCTTTATAGATCGACCATGCTTACCATGTTATTTATTTTATTGTTTTGAGCAGGTTACTATTATTTTGGCGGGTTAACACCCTACCATCGAGATGTTGGAGTTCCTATGAAAATTGATGTTGCCACTATCAATGGGGACTTCAGGCACTTTGCATATGTCTTAGTGGGAGTGGATTTGTCGACTGAGTTGCCTGAGCAATTGATGATTGAAAGGGTTGGAAAAAAAATTAATAATTGTTGCTTATGAAAACTTACCATTGTTTTGTTCAACATGATGCAATATAGGTCATGTGGCGGCAAAACTAGCTTTGATGTTTGCTTGCTCACTGTTATCAGATTAATCAAACTCTGTAAGGCAATGAAATCTTGGCAACTGGCTCACTGCTGAACTTCTTCGCATCAATTACATAAGCTTGCAAGCACAAAAAACAAATCCATCATGAGAACTGAGAGAGTCGTATGAAAATTATGCCGCATGAATGTAATGTGGTTCAGTGCAACTTCTTTTCTCTTATTTCTCCTTTTTCTTTTCTTTTTATCAAGGCGAGAGGCCGAGACATCTAGCTTAATGATAGGCCAACAACTAAGAAGGATAGGCCTCCAATCAAGTTTCATTACACTCGAAAGAAGCTTCGTGGATTTCAAAGGGCTGGCATGGATTGATGGGCTGCTCATTGAAGGAAAAATTACTCGTTAGCTATTTTATTTCTTGTTGCTTGTAGTGGGATGGTTGTTAGTTATTTTTGTCTGTAGTGGATGAACTAGCAGGTTTGTTAGAGGAATGATAGAAATAATGGAAAGGGACTTGAAGAGAGGATGGGGACAATTTGCATTCTGTTGTTGTGTTGGTGGGGAGAACATAGCCTCTCGAATTGCTGATGTGTTATCAGTGTTTTCTTTATCAAATATTCAATGAATCATCCATCTCTATTTCCCTATTTCTCTATGTTTTGCTTTCTTTATCTGGGTTCTTAATTACAATTGACAGATTGATAGGTGATCATTCAATTTGGTATCAGAGCAAAAACACCCCAGCTGAGACCCAACAGCGATTTTGGTGACTGTCGACAGCGAAGGCACAGGCCCGACGCGAGCAAGGACTATGCTATCGCTGCGATGAAAAGTGGCACATTAGGCATCGTTGTAAACAAAAGGAGTTGCATGTCTTGATTGTTAGTGAGGTTGAAGGTGAATAGCAAGTGTTGGGAGGGACAGAAACCGAAAAGGAAGAGTTAGTTGAAAGGGTGGAGTTATCTCTTAACTCAATTGTTGGCATCTCAGAACCATGCACTTTGAAGTTGAAAGGCGACATACACGGCCTCGATGTGGTAGTGTTGAATGACTGTGGAGCAACACACAACTTCATCTATACGTCGGTTGTGGAATTGTTACAAATCCCTCTACATGAAACGTCCAATTATGGAGTGGTAATTGGGTCTGGAAAGCAATTGAAAGGAATGTGAGTTTATAAAGGTGTTGTGTTGAAACTACAGGAACTAACTATAGTTGAAGACTTTCTTCCCGTACCTCTGGGTAGTACTAACGTGATTTTGGGTCTGAAATGGTTATCCAATTTGGGGGTGACGAAGGATGACTGGAAAAACTTAACAATGACAATTGAATTAGTGGCCAGAAGCTGATGTTGAGAGGGGACCCCAGTTTGACAAAGGCCATGGTTTCTCTAAAAACAATGGTGAAGGAATTAGTCAGGAGAAGGAAGGGTTGATGGTGGAATTATTCCACTTGGCAGCTGAAGAGGAAAACATGGTGGAGAAGTTGCCAACAGAGGTTTGGGGATTGTTGACAAAGTTTGGGGATGTGTTTACTACTTCGGAGACACTTCCTCCTCGCAGGAACTATGACCATGCCATTGTTCTGAAAGAGGGAACTGAACCAGTAAATGTACGTCCTTATCGTTATCCTCATGTGCAAAAAAAACGAGATTGAAAAATTGGTAGCGGAAATGTTGTCAGCAGGGATTATTCAACCGAGTGTGAGCCCTATCTCGAGTCCTGTTTTGTTGGTTCGAAAGAAGGATGGGAGTTGGTGGTTTTGTGTTGATTACCGCGCTCTGAATAGTGTCACAGTTCCGGATCGTTTTCCAATACCGAATATAGATGAATTGCACGGAGCAAAGGTCTTTACTAAATTGGACCTAAAATCGGGCTATCATCAAATTCGAGTCAAGCCAGAGGATGTGCGCATGACTGCTTTCCGAACCCATGAAGACCACTATGAATTCTTAGTCATGTTTTTGGGCTTACCAATGCCCCGGCAACCTTTCAGGCACTGATGAACTCGATCTTTAAAGGGCTTCTACGCTGGTATGTACTTGTGTTCTTCGATGACATTCTTGTTTACAGTCCTAATTTGGCTACCCATGTTGATCATTTACGGGAAGTGCTAACTGTGCTTCATAAGCACCAATTGTTTGCGAATGCCAAAAAACGTTGCTTTTGCCATACTGAACTTGAATACTTCGGTCACATCATCTCAGAAGGAGGTGTAGCTGCAGATGCACAGAAAGTGCGTGTTATGGAGGATTGGCCGCAACCCCAAAACGCCCAGAAGTTGTGCAGTTTTTTGGGGATTACAGGATATTATCGTCAGTTTGTCCGAGATTATGGCAAGATAGCAGCACCCCTGCCCAGCTCTTAAGGAAAGATGGGTTTACTTGGACTGAAGAGGCATCTAAGGCAGTGCAAACATTAAAATCTGCCATGAAATCAATCCTTATTCTAGCTCTTCCAGACTTTACCAAGCCTTTTGTTGTGGAAACTAATGCCTCAGGCATAGGGTTGGGAGCGGTCTTATCTCAGTAAGGCCGACCTATAGCTTTCTTTAGTCAAGAACTGGCAGGATAAGCGAGGTATAAGTCCGTTTATGAAAGGGAGTTAATGGCGATCGTGTTGGCAGTGCAAAAATGGCGCCATTATTTATTGGGCTGTCATTTTATTGTTCGGATAGATCAAAAGTCCCTGCGGTACCTATTAGAACAGCGGGTGGTTGCACTGGAATACCAATGGTGGCTCACAAAGTTGATGGGATATGATTTTGAAGTACAGTACAAACCTTGGCTAGAAAACAAAGCTGCGGATGCATTTTCCAGATTGCCCACCTATGCAGAACTTAATACTGTAATGGTTCCCTCTTGGTTGATTGGGAAAAATTAAAACAGGAGATTCAACAGGATTTATAGCTTCAGTAAATAATTACAGAGTTATCATGAGACCCTTTGTCAAAGCCAGGGTGGACTTGGTTACATGGCAGCCTATACTTTGAAGGTAAACTTGTTATACCTAAATCCTCTATTTTTATTCCCAAATTTTTGGAGGAGTTTCATGGCAGTCCAGCAGCTGGGAGTGGAGAGAGTGTTCTTGAAATGGTGGATTGATTGTATTCCAGTGGTACTGAAACTGAATGTAATTAATGAAGATATTACTGAAAGAAAAAGACACTTTAGGTGACCAAACAGCTCGCTTATAATTACCTTGAGAGTGGAGAGAGTGTTCTTGAAATGGTGCAAGTTGTCCGAAACAGAAGGTCTCTCTTGCATGCAACACTTCACTTGAAAACACAACCAAAAAGAAGATGAAATCTTTGTCTTTGGAATTAATTACAACCGTGGCAATATTAGGAAAACGTTCAAAAGCTCTTATACACACAGAGTTCATGCAGGATTGTCAAAATTATTAATATCAAGCTTTCTTCCAGGAAAGGAAAAAAATGTGTGACGAGAAAAGTTTTTTTGTCTTAACTCAAATTAATTTATTAAACTGTGCTAGGTAGTAGTTTATTAAATTACCTTAAAAATGTATTAAAATGAAAAATTTGAACTCAAAACTTTACATATATGGCTTTAAATTAAGTTGTTTTGAGTTAAGACATCAAGCATTCTTCTACCTTTTATGGCATCCAAGCCAACTCTGTGTTCAAACAGGTGAATTTTTTTTTAAACAAAGAAGATAAGATAATTTATTGGTAATGCAATGAGGATAAGCATCTTTTGCCAAGATTTAACTATATGTTTCTCAGCGAGAAAAATGCACAAAATGCCATCTTGTAAGTGATTTTCTAACTTATCCGCCAGCGAATGCCCTGCACATCCCCCCGTGACTCCTCACTCACACACGTGATCCTCCGCCAAATCTCATAGCATTGCCACCACCACACCCCGTATGTTGTTGTTGTTGCGCTGCGCGATCTCTGCAGTGGGGCGCGCACTTTCTCCAATGATCCAGCTGATGAGAGAGAGGAATTCCTATCTAAAGGAACCGAATTCACTATTCTAATTAGGGCCGGCATGGAACCGGACACACCGCTAAACTGAATCGAATCAAACCGGTTCGGTTTGAACGATTCAGTTTATATAGTTTGTTTGATTTATTCAGAATTCTGTAGGCCGTTTGTTTGTTTTATTCTGTTCGGTTATGGATTTTAAAAACTGAACCGACCAAACAAACAAAAATTCTAAAGGTTTGTTTGGCCTGTTTAATTGAATCAACCGAACCGACAGACCATAAACTAATTTTGATGAAGTTTGAGATTTATTTTGACGAGTAAATGTCGAATCAATCATTGATACTATACTAATTACTATAGATTGGTCCAAAACAAAGAAGAAATAAAGAAGGGCTTGTTGGTTTGGTGAACAAAACCGAATCTACCATTCTTTTTTACATTCGGTTAACCAAAGAAACTAACCAAACCGATCAGTCGGTTTGGTTAAGAACCACACTAAAGTTCAGTTTGGTTCATTCGGTTCCTAGGAGCGGTCGGCTTGTTTTAACTTCGGTTAAGTGTCAACCCTATTCGAATACATTAGGTTTGTATGTTGTAGCTTAATTGAGTAGATTTTGATAAATTTATTAAGTTATATAGTAGTCAGTGTGACACGTTAAAAAGTAGATTACAATATGCTAAAATTTTGTTGTCTGAAAGAAACACATTCATTAATTGTATTTTTAAGAAATATGTGCCGATCTCTCTCATTTTTTTACGATACAATCTATCATAGAACGTAATTTTGCAATAGAGACGAAGACAACAATCACCAATGATAAAACTCGACTTAATGCTTGAAATAATGTTAGGCCTGAGTTCAATAACGTTAAAAGTACATTATTAGCATGAATATTGCTAGCAGTAAAATCAATTTAACTTCTAACCCCGAGTTGTACGACATACACATAATGTTGCATCGCTTGGTAGCTATAAGATATGCAGATTGAGAATATGCTCTTAATATATTTTAAAAGGCGCTACAATACAAGGTCCACCTATGAGAGTTTTATCCGTGACTGCTTAGGATCTACGTTGATGTTCATTCATTGCCAGCATTAGAAGATTTACCTCTTTATGTGAACAGTTTGTACTACATGTCGTGTAGAATTATTAATTCAACGTACTATATACTATGCAATTACTATTTTATTATAATAAGATATTAAAAATTATTAGTTCAGATTGAAATATGAAGAGGGAGAAAGTGGCCTTACGTTAGGATTATTGAAATTGGTTTTAATTTGGTCAAGTCCTATTGGTGCAATTTAGGAATCATATTTGTACTTACGAATATAAATTTGCCGCATCAACTTTGAAGAATTATATTTGTTTAGATTTCTTAATTCGTATTATTATATATTTTTTAGTTACTTTATTTGTTTAGGGATTCTACTGGGATTTTACTGTTTTACTTATACCCTATAAATTATGTAACTTTTTTTTTTTTAGTTTTCAGTTTTTTGGATTTGATAATACAATTTTGATTGCTGTAGCCCTTTTTCTCTCCAAATTTCTGTTTGCATATTTTCCTAGTATTATTCGAATTAATAATTATAGAAGTCTATTTTTGGAATTCATGCTTAATCAGCTGACCCAATAGTTATACCCTTTATTTTATTGCTTCCGCTGCTTCAGAATATAACATTATTTACACGCATATATTTTTTCCTTTTTTACAATGAAATGGGCATGAAAGCTCCATGAAAACCATAAGGAACTCTGTAGGGCAATGAAATCTTGGCAACTGGTTCACTGCTGAACTTCTTCGTGTCAATTATATAAGCCTGCAAGGACCCAAAATAAATCCATATCATAAGAGCTGAGAGAATACTGCTATGAAAAATATGCTTCATGAATGTAATATGCTTCAGCACAGTCAACTTCCTGTTCTGTTCTGTTCTTTTCTTTTCTTCAGAGTGAGAAATGGAGCAGAGATCAAATTCCAATTTAAATCAATGTTACAAAGATTCAACTGTTCTTTCAAGTGTGCAGTTCCTGTGAGGCATATTTTTAATTGATGTAGTATATACCAGGATGATATTTTATCTAATTGATGTCTTATTGTCCTTACAATTATGTAAAAGACTTACTTTAGATGTATTGGTGTCTTCATTGTGAACAAAAGTGATGATCCAACCATCATCTTCCTCTTGACTCCCCTTTTTAGGAACGAAAGCTGCTCCAGTGCAGAAGGTGTTCTTCTGAAATTTATGGTACTCCACCTTTATCCGCTTCTCGCATTTGCCCTGCATCTGGTTCATCATAATCGTAAGTTGTAAAATGCACACAAATATATGAATTCTAGTAGCTCAACTGTCAGAGATCACTCGAGTGAGGCACAATGCTTTGGATCAACAACAAAAGAACAAGAAAGGATATAGAAGTCCTACCGAAGAGGATTTCAAGTCAGGCTCTTCGAAGTAGAGTTTGCAGAGACCTCCGAACTTTGCCATGCCTAAAAGAATCAAATTTAAAATATCGGCATTATGATGTGTAAGAACCAAGCAGTCACCTGTGAATATTGCATTTGCAATCACCTGCAACAGAACTTGCATTTGAATCCGCGATTTGGGTGTAGCCATATTTATTTTTAAGACCAGTAAAATGCTCGTTGATCATCGGGAAATCCATGGAAAACTCTGTTCCAGTGAGGTACCCTTCTTTAACCTCTCCAGATTGCATGTTTAGTCTCCATTCATAACACCGAGCAAATAGTAATCCATTTTCAGGATTAGCATTTTCCTCTGCTGATTCTATGTGCTTAAACCTTCTTGAAAACCATTCGAATTTATCCGAGCCAAAATCAGGTCCTGGTATGATTGAATCATGAGCTTTGCACCCCCACACTATAACCTGTTCATCAATGAAGCATACATTAATTGATAACTCATATACATCTACTAAAAATACACTAGAAAATACACCGCGAACAGAAATTTGGATCAGTTATCACTCTTGACCTGCATAGATAATTGGGAGTAAGCAGCTAGATTAGATATATATATGGAACAGGATAGTAAAAGACTTTTAACTTTTTTTCTTTTATAAAAAGCATAAAATTTGAGCTAAAATTTAATATTTTCTTTACGGCCAGTATCAGCACCTCATCACCATCCTCAAAGCAATTCAGAATGTGAAATGTGCAATATGGTTCCACCTCAAACCAATGAATTGAGTCTGCATCCCCGTATCGAGGCATTATACCTATCCTGGCACGTTCTTCCTTCTCAAACTTTATGAACCTGCATATTGATCATGTTTTATATATGAAAACAACAAATTAATTCTCTTCTTTTACTTAGTCGTCATTGATATGTTGTGTACACATGAAGGATGTCTACTCACGGGCCTCCTATGAGAAGTCGGCTTAGACTTATAGTAAGTGGAAAATCCAAGATCACATTGTACCTGAAAATCATGAATATGGTCACCCATCAGGAATATTAATCCAAACTATACAGTTGAAACTTAGATTCATTAAAACATTCTACACAATGAATTACCTCTGAGTAACCCCTATATCATGACAAAGAATACTCCGGTTGAACTTGAGATCTGCTTTATGAACTAATTTCTGTCCATCAGCTGAATATTGGAATCTCATTTTGGTCACTAACAGTATCATCTAAGATTATGAATCATTCATAGATCACTCGAAACTCTGCCCTCAGCATGTCCGTACCAGAAATTACTCCTACTTCCATGAAAGGTTGTGTTACTTCCACACCATATAAGACCAACTCCCCTGTTCCTGGAGCTCGCTGATGTTTAGAGTGAAAAAGAAAATCAGGAAAGGCAAGAAGCTACATTCCAGGAAGGATGCGTATTTATGCGCAAAAACAAGAACCTTTGGGTGGGCAGTAAAGGGACGATTCCAAGCTCCATTGACATCCCAGTCACCTAAAGTTTTGAGCGTAGAGATGTCAATTCTTTGAGGAATGTGATTTTCAGCAACCGAGTAGAACTTCCCAGCATGCTGGAAAATTCTGGTGTTGCTAATGTACTTGTTAATTTTTCCAAATCGCAACTGATCAAAACAAGGCAGAAAGATGTAAGTAATAAGTTATACGCATAAAACCGTCTATGAAATTAAAATGAGAAAGGATGATGACCCAGAATACGTGCACATCGATGTTTCTTGATTGCATTGCAAAAATGGCAGGAAATTCATATCAGTTATTTAATCTGCTAGGATACTCAATTAAAAAAAAATATATGAATAGATATGCATGCCTTGTTTAGAATGAAAGCTGATAATATTGCTGCAGAATTGCCTTCAATTGCTGGAACAAAAGATGGTTTACTTCTTTTATTTTCCTGCTTGAATGTTTCAGTTTCAACATATCTGTTGTTGTAACTGACTCTCCAAGTTTTTCCAGTAGCCTTATCAAAATCCAAAGCATGTAGCATTCCTTCTCCCTCTACCCAAATGTGACTTGATCTTCCGAACACAGAAATCGTAGATTTTAGTCCTCCAAATAGAGGATTTGGCCCTGCAATGATTGTGATATCTACCCATTAGCAGCTTTTAAGCACAGCAGAAATATTAACCTGCTTTGCCATTTTATTTTCAAGGCTAAGCAGTAGAATTTTGAATAATATTCAAATAAGATTATGTGAACTGAAATATTAATCCACAACATAAGAGGTTTTTCATGTTTTCGTAAATCAATTTACAATTCAAACAGCACGAACTTTACCATTAGCAAGATTTGCACACAAAAACATGAATATAAAGCCTTAGAGAATTTTATTGTAGCTCAAGAAGTTTTTTGGGAGAAATTGTAATAGCTGCAGGGAAAAGTAGTTAAAAGTTCAAAAGATCAAATAAGCGTCTTAAAGTTTCTGGACTTAAAAGAATCAAAAGGTCTTTACTATGATTTCTTCTGTTTAACAAAGTAACAGCAAGTCAATTCTTTAGATTGATATTTTTCCAGATCTGATCAGCTATTCACTTTTCTACAGCTGTTTAAGAAGAAGTTTGAACAATTATGTTGTCTCTGTTACCAGCAAAAGAGTGTGCTAGCTACGGAGGTGTCTTGAGATGCCTTTTACAGAGATTGGAACAAATTATCTTCTTCTCACCATGAATATGCTTTAATCATTCATAAGCTCATGCATCAGTCATAAAGACAACAAGTCAAGTCAACTCATAAAAATATAATGCAAAAAGTCAAGGCTGCAATTGTAAGTTAACTTGGTGACAGGTAATATTGTTTACGTTCTTGCACACTTCAATTCAATCAAGAACTACAATATGTGCATATAATATGAGCAGGAGAGTGTTGCAGGATATATCATATAAATCCAACATTAACATCGTCTTGTACGACAACAGACCACAAGAAGTTCCCCAACCTCCGTCCTAATCAATGGCATTTCTCATATTGAATTTTATACCAAAGACAAGCACATATGTACAAAGAAAGGACCAAAATTAGCACAAGAAAACAAACCATTTCTTATGTAGACACCCTCCGGAAAGTCATTGGGAACATTTCCCTCAATTGCAGTGACAACAACAGCTTCTTTCAATTCGTCGACTGGCGCAAAATTGCTCTGTAATGCAAGAAGTTTCACAGATTTTACATGTACCCTCACAAAAAAATTCAACAAAATCACACCCACCAAGCCATTGAATGAATAATAATCACTAGCAATTCTAAATTCATTAAATGAGTAATAAACAGTTATTGATTTAGACATACCTGAGATGGGAGCAATGGCTGGTCTACAAACTCAAAAACAGAATCAA
>CAODLS010396432.1:0-11787 GCA_948243855.1 Flueggea neowawraea
AAAAACTCAAAAAATTGTGAAAAATATACCAAAAATTTCAGAAAAATCCAAAACTAATTCTGCTGAAAAAAAAGAAAAATGGTGGTTAGTACACGTGTCATGCTCCGACATGTGCCGCCCAATTCACTCCCATGAGCGTCCACGCACCTTCACGTGCTACACGCCTGGCTGCACGGTGTTGCCACGTGTCGCAGTCACATGGTGACACATGTTGATAAGACATGTGTCAGAATCTAAATCGGCCACATGTCGCTTTCTTAATGGTCTAAGTCGATCGATACGCACGCCATGTGTCACGATGATGTGTCTGACACGTGGCACATATGCCACATGTCACCATATCAATGGTTAAACGTGATGACATGTCGAACCAGTCAACATGCCATGTGTTGCATCCAGGTGATGCCACGTGTCACATACATATATCACCGCGTGTTGGAGTAACATGCTGCCACGTGTTGACGCCATATACGTCCACGTGTCGACGTTGCAGGAAGCCACTTGTCGCGACTACACAAAGCCACATGTCGATATATAATTCGTCCACGTTTTGCGCAGTCAACTTTGATCATTTGACCGTGTGCCACGTGGCGAAATGTGATTGATCCGTATGTCTTTTATGGATCCTTCTTGATCCTTCTACCGCTGCCACATGTCGTTATCTGAGTGATCCGCTTGCAACCAATAGAAATATGCCACATCATCATTTCTTATTAGATGAATAAATTCATCTGGGTATCCTCACTCAGTATTTTTTGATCGAATTTTCGTCGATTTGACGACCTTCTCGATAGAATTTCGCAACGAAAATTTGGCAGGTGACGCTTTCAATGTCGCTGATCTCAAATCTTTTGTTAGAATTTCGAAACTCCAAATTTCAGATTTCGACTCCATACGGACTCAAACCAAAAACAACGTTCGAAACTGAAAGTCGAATACCAAAAAATCACAGTATGCATCCTAGACATAGACCAACAATATTTTCAAAACATATTCAAAAAACTCGTGTTGGCTCTGATACCAATGAAGGAATCATATACCGGTTTAACTATAAACAATATAATAAATATGTTCGACTTACTAACCTCGATTCCAGCGGAAGCTTGCAGCGGAGCAGGACCAACGGGAGTCCTGACTGTTTTGCAGTCTAGATGCCACACGTGATCTGTGCAGGACTCGAGATATGAGACCGAACCTCTCTCTCTCCCGGTTGAGAGCTCTCTCTCTCTCTTTTTGTGTGTGTGTTGGTGTTGAATGAGAAGAAGGAGCAAAACTCCTTATATAAGCCTCTAACGAGTCTAATGGGCCCAACCGACCCATTTCATCCCTAGCTCAATTGGGCTTGTCAATTGGCCTCAGTTCACGTCCCGGTTCACATCTTGACTAACCGAGTTTGATTCTCCTCAATTGGGCTTTCTAATTGGTCTCGGTCTATGATTTCGGTTCACACCTCGACCAACCGAGTTCGGTTCACCCGTCATGGGCGGACTACATTTTCCAACATCCTATAATATATGTAGAATTCATTCATTAAAATACATTTGGATCATGGATCCATTGGATATTTATTTTAATTCGTATTCAGATTCTGCACATAATCCGTCTTGAGCGGCAGTAGCAAACTAACGAAATTGAAGTTAATAATTTGCAAAGCTATAATCTTCTCTAGACTCTAATATAACGAGCTCAACATTACAACTTTGAATAGTCAATTGCTCAGTGAAACACCATATTTAGGTCAATTTTAGACGTTAGATTACTTGCGTCAGTTTGGTTCAAACTTCTTGAAAGCCAACCGGCAACCACTAAAATAGTTATTAAATCTTATAATTCAAATTTTAATTCATTTTTTTAAAAAGATCTTCTTTAACCATTAAATCACATTTAGAAACTTGTTGGTTATTTAATAAATTGACAATTCACTTCAATTTATATGCGCATTAGTTTTGTTTTTATAAGTATGTTATTAGTTTTCCTTAAAAATCAAATTTACGATTTTTTAACAATAAAATTGATTTTAATATCAATAAATAACAAATCTACTATATATATGCAGTGGTTGAATTAACGGCTTTAAGAGTTTCCACAATTTGTATTTATTTGAATTCTGACAACGATAATGGCAGCGACATATATATGCCTTCTCTAGTATTTCGACAACTCCTGTACTATTTCATGAAGTCTTGTTACAATCTTGATCAGATTTTTATGTAAGCATTCAAGAAATTGACGTCTGCTTGGAATTTCCGATTAAAGTAGCATCAATGAGGGCATAAGTCTGAAGGCATTGGAATTTAATTAACAACAGTAGACTTATATTTTGTCGGGTTCTGGTTGACGACGAAATAGAGATAAGGTCAGTTTAAGTGACAAAACAAGGCATTAAAAGCTCCCATTTGTGACATCTACCACCTTGAGTGGCAAAGGTGGGAGATTGAACTAGTTTACACGCCCATAGACTAAGTGTGGGCATTAACTTCATTTCCTTTTATGAGCAACTTTAGCTCTTAACACAAAGAAAGAAAATAAAAACAAAAATACAAACAATTTAATTGATCTCATTTAGCTGGGAACTAACTACAAATAGTAAGTTGTGTTTTAGAGTCGTTTGTTGAAGATCAATTGATATTTCAGAACCTAAGATTGTGCATTTGGATGTGTCTTTAACCACGTCTGTGAAAGATTAGAACTATAGTCATTTTAACTATGCTTATTTCGTTCAAAAAATTAAGTTATGAAGAAGTTTTTTATTGACTCTCTCTCAATAAGTTACTTTTTGAAAGAAGTAGGATGATTGAAAATTTTGTTTAACTCTATACTTCTTCTAAATCAACTATATTTCTTTTTTTCACATATAAGAAAGTTATATCAATGATAAAAATTCACCTGAAAATACTTACATAATCAAAAAGACAAAAAAAAAAATCAATGGCACCAAAAAAATTTATATCATGAAAAAGGAAAGAAATACAAAAGGTATCATCAACTGAAATGAGTCAAAAAGTTGAGGTCCATGCGTGAGTCACGTATGGGGATTGAGACAGTATCGGCATTGGTCTGTGTTAGATGAAGCTTTCATTAATCTATACATGCATGTACCAGGTATAACCTGGAATTAGCTGTAAGATACAATGAATGCCAGATTGACATCATCCTGCATTTTTCTTGGTGACCCTTTGACAGTGCCTACACATCTGAATCCGATTTGAGAAGAAAGTGTTTTGAGATGTTTTAGGGTTTATTTGAGTGGGGGAAGTCAAGTCTTTTGGATGGCAAAGCCAAATTGGGTTACCGGTGAGGGAAGGTAGTATACAAATGTATCACATGATTATGGAGGTGCAACTGTATATACCCTTTTCACTGATGAAGTATGCCAATTGTTATTTGTCTTATGCGTGACTAAAGCTCAGACCATGAACCGAAAAAATAAAAAGACTAAAGCTTAGGCTCCAGACAAAAAAAAAAAAGATGAGGACAATGTGGGTTGGTACTTTGCCTTTCCTCTAGTTGGTAGGCCGACTCATAAAGACAAGAGTTAATTATAATAGTATGCCGCAGTTAGCCTATTGATTTGTAACATTCTCGTTTCATGGGGTTAATTTTATCTATGATAACTAAATTTTAAAGATTGTTTAGTTATAGTCACAAAATTTACATTTTGTTTAACATGATCATTATGATTTAGGGTTTTGTTAATCAGTGGCCACTACGATTTGGAGTTTTATTCACCGATGGTTACTATAACTATTTTAATTGAATTTTTCTAGTGGATTAATTTTATCTATGGTCACTAAACTTTAATAATTTTTTTTTACCTATGGTCACAAAACTCACATTTTGTTCAACATAGTCACTAGGATTTGGGATTTTGTTCACCGGTAGTCACTATAATCATTTTATTTAATTTTTTTCCCAAGTCCAGTGACATGGCTGCCACATCATCATGCCGCGTCACTCAACAAAAAAAAAAGACAAAAAAGTGGCATTGAACAGCAAAAAAAACTAGTTATACCAAACAACTGGTTTTATATTCTTATACACAATAAAAAAAAGTTTTAGTTAAATGGTTTTGCAATAAAAATTGAAAGAAAAACAACAAAAATGAATATTAAAAAACTAATTAGCTCAATAATTAATACACAATATGTATGTTTGTGATATTTTGGGGGTTAGAACCATTGACAATCACTCAACTTTCTGACTCGTTACACAAAACTCACTAAAGTCAATTGTTTTTCAAGCAGATCACTCAACGACGAGAAATTGTGCGTTGAAAGTAACTGCACCAAGTCAGTGCCAGATGTTTGGCCATCAGAACACGTCAGATGCCACATCATGCCATGTAGGACAAACTTGGCATTTCGTCAGTGCCACATGGCGAGGAATGTGCCACGTGGACTTTTGACATGTGGCACCAGGCTGAAAAAAATGAAAAAAAAGATAGCCCTAAAACGACGTTGTTTTAGGCTTATATTTTTTTTAAAAAAGGAGCATACCTCACCCTTCTTCGACAATCTCACTCTCACTTCCCAATTATGCACAAACCCTAAATCGCTCTCAGTATTTACGTTAGAAACGCTCACGTCATCTCTCCCTCTCAGCTCCATCTCTCTAATCACTCCATCAGTTCTTTCTCTAACCCGACGCTTTTCTCTCTCTTTATAACTGAAGTCTCAATCCTTCCACCCGTCTCTCCCTTGCACCACTCTGTATCATCATCAACGCCGACTGTCTTTCGACTGTCTTTCGCTCTTAGCCCTCTCTTTGTAATCGTCTGGCTCCCTCTATCCATTCACTCTTTCTCTTTTGGCCTCTGTAACTGTCGACGCTCTCTCTCTTTTTGCCTCCCTCACTCCTGACACATAAAAATAAACTATGAATCCACTGTTTCAACCTCATATTTAAGTTTTTGAAATTTGTGAATATGAGTTTCTTGAAATATTTTCTTTTTAGATTTGAGTTTCTCAAAATGGATAGTTTTCTTGAAATTGTTGACTTATTAACGAAGATTGGTGTGTTGGTGGTGACGAGTTCGATCTTGAATGGATGGTTTTCTTGAAATTGATGGAAAATCATCTCTCTGGCTGTTGTTATCTGCGTTGATTAAGAGAGGAGCGGATGGGTTAACAATTATAAGTGTGATGATGGTGATGAACTGACAAATATGTTTTTGTGTTTGAAATGAGAAGATGGCGAAAGTTTGGTTTTTATGAGGACATATATTTGATTTTGGCTTTGATGAGAAGATCAAGGTTTCTAATTTGGTAAAAGGATTTCTGTTGAGACTTGTGAGATAGATTTGTCGATGGTGATTCTAGGTTTCTGATTTTGTTTTTTTTTTGGTTGTGTTGATAATGTAATTGCTTGAGATTTCTAGGTTTTGAATCAATTTTTTGGGATTTAAATTCTTATTCATGATTTTTGGGTTTCAATTTTTAATTTGTGTTTTGATTGGTTCATGGTCTCTGATCTGCTCTGTCGTAATCATAGACGAAGACAGAGAGTGATGGAGGAAAGAGAGCAACTGATCTGCTTTGCCTATTTTTTTTAAAAAAATTCAAACAAAACGACGTTGTTTTAGGCTGATTTTTTTTCAAAGAAATTCAACCTGGGTGCCACGTGGAAATGGTCAACGTGGCACTCTTCCGACCATGTGGCATCTGATGTGGTCCGATGGACATCTGGCACTGAAATGGTGGTAGTGACCGTGGGTGCACAATTATCTTGGTTGAGTGACCTATTTAAAAGAAAATTGACTTCAGTGAGTTTTGTGCACTGAGTCAGAAAGTTGAGTGACCGCCAGTGGTTCTAACCCGATATTTTGACAGGTTTATTTTTTTTCCAGGTTTAATTTTTTGTTTGTTGTCATAATTATTGATTGGTTATTTGAAATTGTTAATATTTGTTTTTTTTTTTTTCTGTTTAATATATTTTTTTTGTTAAGCAGCGTGGCATGATGATGTGGCAGCCACATCACTGGACTTGCAAAAAAAATCAAATAAAATGGTTATAGTGACCACCGGTGAACAAAACCCCAAATCGTAGTGAGTACCGGTGAACAAAACCCTAAATCATAGTGACTATATTGAACAAAATGTGAATTTTATGACCATAGGTAAAAAATCCTGAAATTTAGTGACCATAGATAAAATTAACCTTGTTTCATGTATCTTAATTATAGAAATAGAATTTATTAAATACAAAATTTGGAAATAGAAGTGCCAAAAAAATATTCTTTGAAATACCACATTTTGTTTGATTTGATTATCTCCTCTCCCAAAATCTCATCTCATTCTCTTCACCTAATATTTCGTCATCCTCTCTCTCTCTCTCTCTCTCCTCTCTTCCTCTTCTGCCCGTCCCATCTCCTCCACCATTATCAGAGATCACTCCATTTAAAAACTGATGTGAATCATATCGTTGTCTAAATTGCATTGCTTCGTCTGAAACCTGATTTCAATCACGTCTTCGTCCTCGTTGTGAAATTGCGCCATCATCTATCCCAATATGAAACGCGAACTGACTTTCGCCAAAGATATGTGCCCATAAACACCACAAGAGATTAAGTATATGAAGAGAGTTCCATATAGTAGTTGTAGCATTATGTATGGGATGTTATGCATTAGACCCGATATCGACTTGCTGGCATCAACTTTGCTATTAGTCTAGCAAGCCGATATCAATCTAATCTTGGAAAAAAGTAGTAGAAGATAGTGAAGAGGTGTTAGCATGCATTTTATGCATACTTTCATTACTTTTTTTAAGTTATTTTACGTGTTTTAAGTCCTTTGTTTTATGTTGTTTTGTTCATGGTGATCTCTAGGTGATGCTTTGGTGCAAAAAGGGGTGAATCAGAATTGTTTTGGGCAAAAATTAGATTCAAGGTGCTCTCATCATAGCCATGACGTGATGGTTATTTATTGGAAGACATGGAGAAATTAAATCTGACATGGATTAGTGGACTAAGACAGCTGGACCAATGAAGATTGAGGACTTCTCTGATGTGGAAAGAGGAAGGATGACTTCAGGAGCTTCTAAACATTATTTTGGAACAATTAAACATTAGAGTTGTCACTAAAACCATATATTTTAGAGTAGAATTGGCAGCCACCTTTTAGCTATTATTTTCGACAGAATACAGGAGTGAACCATAGACCTTTATTCCTCTTGTGTTCTTATATTCATTATACATTGCTAAACTCTTTTTCTAGTCAAGGTTAGACAAGGTTAAACTTCATTGAAATTTAAGGATATTGTGTTGACTGTTCTTGATTTATTCACATATTTATTTAGTTCATGTTCTTCAATGTGTTAATGTTATTTTGTTGATTGATTTAATTTCGGAAGGTTAAATTGATTAATGAAGTAGTATTCTACCAGTTAGGTTATAGATCCGTTATTGCAATATGACATTAGTGGTAACTTAGCTTAAGTCAGGTGTAGGCCTTGATTATTGTTAAGGGAATTAAATAATCTGGTCTAAATGAATTGCGACGTTCCGATTTCATTGATTAGAGTAAGGTCTCTATAGCGTGTATTGATACTGATAGATTAAATCCTGCAGGGCATTCTGATGGTTGTTTATTGGTAAGGGAAGTAGTCTGCATGACGTCTCGAGGCTACCAAAATATTACATAGATATTGGTTACTGAGTGCATCACATGTAACTATAACTTGCCTATATGAATAATTGAGATTTATCTTTCGTTCTTATGATCAATTCAAGAAGTGATACCAAGATGAAACCTTGACTAGGCCTTAATATTATTGATTTCGTTTAATTATTTATGCAATTGTTTTACTGCTTTTTTTTATTTGCAATCTCATTTTATTTTCGTTGCTCACATTCAAAACTCTTTATTATTTACTATTTTCTTTCAACACTTAGACTCAAGTTTACTGTTCTCTGTGGATTTGACCCTGCTCACTACTGTATTTAGACATATATTTTTGAGTAGGTATTTAATTTGTTAGTTTGATATCCATCAAAAGGATACTAAGATACTTAAAGAAAACTGTGAGCTACGCACTATGTTATCAAGGAAGTGATATGCGACTAAGACACTACAAGAAAAACTTTTTTTTTGGAATGACACATTTCTTCCCCAAAGAATGCATTTTTGTCCAGGTTGTTTTTAAGGACAAAAAAGTGGCGTCTCTAAGGACACATAAGTAAAAATCTTTAAGGACGAAAAAATCAAGTCGTCCTTAAATGTTGGGTATTTGTGGACGAAAGATAAGTTCGTCTGCTATTAGTTGTCTTTTAAGGACAACAACTGATGTCCTTAAAACAAAATTCTTTCGTCCTTGAAGGACTAATTTGTCCACAAAAGTTTGGGAAGGTAGACCTTTGCCGATGATTTTTGGACAAAATATTTTCGTTTGTAATTTTTCTCACATATCGGGACCCAACATCTTGTCTGCAAAAATATGATCATGGACAAATTATTTAGTCCATAAAATATTTCAGGACGAAATCTTTCGGGACAAATGATTGTGGATGAAATCTTACAGGACAAAAGATTGCGTCCACAAAATATTGCTTCTGAGTAGGGTTGCAAATAAGCAGAGCGGCTCACGAGCAGCTCGAAGTTTGGCTCAATAAAAGCTCGTTCATTACTCGGCTAGATAATAAATGAGCCAAGCTTGAAAAAATATTGAAGCTCGACTTCTTAAACGAGTCGAGATTAAGCACCTAAAAGTTTGGTTCGAAAAGCTTGCGAATAGGGCTCATTTGTGTGTTCATGAACAAGCTTGACAATAGGCTCGCGAATAAGCTCGCTAACATGCTCGTTTAATAAGCTAGTGAACAAGCTCGCGAATAGGCACGTTTAATAAGCTCACAAAGAGGCTCGTTTAAGAAGCTCGTGAGCAGGCTCGTTTAATAATCTCATGAACGTGCTCGCAAATAGGATAGTGAACAGGCTCGACTTTGGGCTCATTTATATAGTAATATACACTAAATATTGCGTATTCTTATTCTATTTTTAAATTATTATGTAGCATGAACAATTTTTATTCGTTATGTTGACATATATGTAAGTTATTTTAAGTTTAATAATTTAGTAATTTATTTAGGGTAAAATAACACGTTTATAAATTATAACAAAATATCCAAAATTTATGTGTACAAACATTTACAATATGAAATTTAAGTGTACACATGTGTACACAAAAATAAATTTAGGTATACAAAGATGTACACAACCTGAAATTTAGGTGTACAACAGTGTACAACATGAAATTTAGTTGTACAAAAGTCAACGCGCACACACACACACACCCTGTCTATCTTCACTCAAAACCTTAATGTTTCGACCTTCATCTTTTCCTCTCGACCCTCACTCAAACAACCCTAGCTCTCTTCCTTTTCCACTTTCCGTCCATCGCTCTTCCTCCTCCACTTCCATCTCTTCATCGAGGTTCTTCCTCCTCTATTTTTGTCTCTTCGTTCGCCACTCTTCCTCCTCCATTTTTGCCTCATGATTGCGGTTCTTCCTCCTCGATTTTGTCTCTCCATCATGGTATGTCTCTTAATTTCGATTGATTGCTAATGCTTGTGAAAATTATTATGTTTTTTTCTAGAGATTTTTGTTGGCGTGTTGGGTTATGTTGATTTATCTTGATGTTATACATATGTGATGTCAAGTACATTAACCTCCTCCTTTTTTTCCTCCTCTCGAAATTATCCGCAATATCATTCATAATGATTTATTGCAGGTAAGATCCTAGTGTCTTGATTAACAATTATTTATGCACACATTTCTTTTCATATGAAATAACTTAAACCTATAAATTTCATTATGTAGGGAATTTTGTATAGCTCACCACTTGACACATTCCATGATAAAATAACATATACAAGAAAAGGTTTTATTTTGTTTCTGGGATGTTTTCTATTTTTCTATGAATTGTAGGTTCTTTATCTTGTTGCAATAGAGAAACCTGTCTCTCTTAAACCTGAGCATCTTTGAGATGAGAAAGTGAAGGTGTGAATCCAACCTTTTGGTCTTTTAATCTACGTTTTTATATCCTTTCAATCTGAATTATAAACTGTGCATATGGGAATGGGAAGACAACAACTTAGATACATCTAAAGGAATGCATAAATCATCTTAGAATTTGAATTCACAGAACACGTATTTTTCTTCTATCTTGTACTGTGAGTCTTAACCACTTCTCTATTTCCTAAATTACAATTTCAGGTCCTTCAATTAGTACTCCCAATTAAGGATGAGGAGGTTGTTCTTCGACAATATGAAGGCTACAAGGATGATCCAACAATGCCTGACTATTCTTACACCCTGACATTTGCTATTATTATTCTTCAACTTTTAAAGTTTGTGATTTTGTTTTGTAGGGAAAAAGCAAGGATGATGAGGTTCAATTTGTTGAATACACATTTCCTTAAATCTGTACTTGTATGGGTAAGATTAAATTGAATTAAGATTTTTATTGTTTAAATTTGTTTTTCTTGGTTTAATTTCTTATATTTGAAATTGACAGATTGATATGTTATGAGTGATGACAAATCGCAAACGTAGATTCATGAAAGATCAAGAGTTGCTTGTTTAGTCTTTTGTATTGTTGTATCAAGATTTATATTATGAAATTGTGATTTGTATAACTTTGTATGTTTATGTCGTATTGTTGTTTGGTTGTGTTTAGACTAGTCATCCTTAATTAATTGATAACTAAACCAAAATTTTGTCATTTGTTAATTTTTAACGAGCTCATAAACGAGCTTGAGCTTTGTGCTTTATCGAGCTCATACGAGCTTGTGTTAAACGAGCTTCATCAAGCCGAGCTCGAGTAACTAGTAAACGAACTTTATCGAGTTGAGCTTGAATAACCCTATAACAATCTTTGGCAAGCCGAGCTCGAGTAGTTATTAAACGAGCTTTTCATGAGCTGAGCTTGAGCGGCTCACGAGTTTCCTCATTCCCTTATAGAGCCGAGCTTGAACATAAATATGAGATCTAGCTCAATAACTTTAGAGCTGAGCCGAGCCTGAACACCCCTCAGTTCGACTCGATTGCAGCCCCACTTTTGAGATTCAATTTTTCGAGAAAGGTAGCTCATTAGGGACAAAAGTTTTGGAAACAATTTGTCCACATATATTTCAATCATAATAATTTCCTGTAGATTCGATTTAAATAGTGCAATTATAATCAAATCATCTATTATTTATAAACATTTAAATGATTAATACCAAAATAGTTTGAGTTTACAATCAATTTTCTCAAGTGAACAAAATGATTCATCCATTGTATGATGACATGAGTAAAGGTTTTTAGACAAAAACAAAATACCCATAACATGTATGGCATGCGAAATCAAGCAAAATACTAAGTAGAGTTTCATGTTTTGATCTCCACTTGCAATGTATAAAATATATAAAAGTATTAATAATCTACTTAATATTTTCTATTGAGGCACAAAATAAATTACATATCAACAAATTCAAGCACAAAAGAAAACAAATATAAACCAACCATTGGTGTCACGACCCATTTCTGGACCATGACCGACGTGCAAGGCGGATCGTTTGTGAGAGCCCAGATCATCTCACACAAGCCTCAGAGATCAAACATTCTACCCAACTTATTGATTAAAACCGTTATAAAAACATTTGTAAAATATAAAACGTTTTATGCTGAGTTCATAAGTAGATATATAATATCAAATAGTAAGTTATACAAAACAAATCGTAATATCAGAGTATAAGTATAAATCCAAAAGGACAAAATCAGACCCAGTAACCCAACAACATTCTGGTGTAGAGCT
>CAODLS010396569.1:0-15988 GCA_948243855.1 Flueggea neowawraea
TCCATCGAGACTTGACATGTTACCAAATAGTCTTCAAAGCAGTCAAAATCTCCAAATTAATCCTCAAACTCTTCAAATTCACCAAATACAAAAATATCACAATTTGGTCCCTCTAAACTACTACTTACTCGAGTTAGTCAAAAGCTAACTCCATTTATCTGGGGTCTGATTTACTTGAGTTAGCCAAATATAACTCGAGTAAATCATGACATATTTTACTCGAGTTACCTAAAACTTAGCGCGAGTAAATATATGCCTATCTTACTCGAGTTAATGAACATTTAACTCGAGTAAGTCACTTACCCAGATTGTCCAGTCCGACCAAGCACTCAAATCAACCGATAAAAATCTCTCCTAATCACATATATTAACTCTAATCATCCTCCTGAACATGAATATATACTCCAATCTATCACAACAACACAAAACCTCACCAAATCATCCTAAACCCGAATTAAACCTAAAACCTAATATACATGATCATACAAAAAACATGAGGAAATAAAGGATTATAAACTCAATCTTACCTCAAGAAACCCAAAGGAAGTGTTGAGGAACCACTTGAGAGAGATTGGAAGCATCTGAGAGGAGTGGTTTGGAAGAAAGAACATATTTCAGTCAGTTTGGGTCTTTAAAGATGAACACCGACACAATGATAACTCGAGTTGCACAATGATTAAATCGAGTTATATGGACCTCGTCTAATTCGAGTTACAGTTCTGAATAACTCGAGTTGTATAAGGGTCACACAACTCGAGTTACAACTTACACTAGCTCGAGTTATCGACTCTCCAGACTTACTATTCTCAAGGTTCTACAACACCAACCCTACATGTCCATCAGCTTAATCAACTATCAATCTAAACTCCAAAGTCAAAATGAGGATGAGCATCTACGATCATCTATCGAAACTTCAATCGCTATAAGGAATATAGCTGAAACGGGCGGGATATTACATTCTAGAAGAAAGAAAGCACATAAATTGAGAGAGAGATGGCTGCCAAGAATGCATGAATGATCATATGGGAAAGAGAAGATAGCCACCAAAGAGGAATAGAAAAAGTATTTTTATGTGTCCTAATTAAGAAAACCTAATTCTTCTCCCAAAATAGCTAAAAACTATAATAATAATGTTAATTGGCTTGATCTAATAGCAAAACTAAGCTAGTAGCCCTTTTAGTTGTCCATGAAGCCCCAAAAACATGGCTCATAAGTACAGCACGAGGCCCAAGGCACAGCGATCAAATTTGGTCAACGCGTTTATTACGGCGTAGTTATGCAAAAATGCAGTTTTCACCTGAAATGCATAGAAACAGCTCTGAATCTTCATGTTTCACCAATATCCCACATAAAATACCAAAAAAATAAAAACATAAAAACACACGAATAATAACAATTTATAACAGACTTGCACGTAGTAAAAATGGCAATACGGAGTGTGTACGAAATGCAAATGAAACTCAAACTCTCAATGGTGTCAAAAATTCTATTCCAATAAAAAATCTAACACTCTCATAAAAAATATAACCTCGATGTAAAATTATAGTTTGGTCCTCAAACTTTTGGAAAATTACATTTTAGTCCCAAAAAATTTCAAATTCATAATTCAGTCCTTAGCTCACCAAAACTACTAATTAATCCCCAAATATCTCAAAACGTACAAACTGTCTCCAATTTATTCAAAATCTTATTTTAGTCCCTATATTGCAAAATATCACTTTTGGTCCTTCAATGGAAAATCACAAAATAGTCCAAATTTCGATCCAATCGATGAAAATCAATTTCGAACATCCACATTAGTCGATGTCAATGTCAGGAACTCAAATGTATAATCAGTTTCTCAAAAACAACTCAAAATCTCCAAAACATGCACAAAATCCGAACTTAACCCTAGCCCAACCAAAAACTCATCAAATCTCATGATTAAAAGCTTAATTTTTGTTAATATAACCTCAAACAATCATAAACAATCAGTATCTAACTCCCATTTCAACAGAAATAATCAAATTTGAACCAAACATTCAAATTCGGCCCAAAACAAATACTAATATTCAAGCATGAAAAAGATGAAATTAAGAGATTAGAAGCTCAATCTTACCTCTAAAGATGTTCAAGAATGAACGAGAGACAATGGGAGAGACATTCGGATGGTTTTGGAGCGGATTAGAGTGAAGAAATGATGTTTTGGCGAAAGAGGTTGGGTTTGGGAGTATATAATGACCCCCAAACCAAAATGAACCATTTCATTGATTTACAAAGTGTAACGTATGTTATTCTAAAGTTAAAGTACATCTTGGGGTCGTAATGTATGTTACCAAACTCTTAACGTACTTTGTGATCCTAAAACATGCATCAAGAATCTTCTGTTTTGCAAAATTAGGCCTTAACATATGTCACATTCTAGCTAATGTACGTTGATCATCTGCCAGCATCCATAATGTATTTCTCACAATCTCTAACGTACGTTATGAAATTTTCTAGATGACATACATCTTCAAGAAGGGAAACACACGTCTTGGCATGTCTAACAGCATTCCGCGACTTCCTTCGCTTCCGTACACACATCAGATCATTTGCGAGGTTTAACAACACCCAACCTTTAAAAACTAATATCTTAAAACACTCCAAACATCATCTCAAACATTCAAGAATCAAATTGGAAATAAATTAAGATCATTCTAAATTGATTGATGTTCCACCGAAGATTTTATCGGAATTGATTAGAACCCTACATAAAATCGATCGGAACAGATGGGAAATTACAAAAAATTTGGTTTTCGGATTTTTTTTCACCCCTAATTTGTGGTTATGGTTTATAAACTTTGACATTTGAGAGCAAAGAATATAAAGTATTTAAAAAAATTAGCATTTAGATAAATTTTGTGCTTAGATAAAAAAATATTAATGTATTATATATAAATTTATAAATTGTAATTAATCTAGTTCAAATGCGAGGACTAATAACACTACTTTTACATGGACACTTAATTTCCTGTACGTTTATTGTATGTAATAAACATTTTTATATAATATTCTATGTACCTTGAATCAAATATTAAAACATGTAAATTAATTTTTTTAAAAAAATATTAATCTCATACGATGCAAATATAAGTGTTTGTTTTTGATGAAGTACAAGTTTAACCTACCCCCGTCTCCTGAACTCGTGTAGCGCTAAGGCAACTCATGCAAATATAAGTATTTGTTTTATGGAATATAGGCAAACATAGACAGTATTTCAAAGATAATGCAAATTAATAGGAAAAAAATCACATCTAATAAGCATGTAGATAATAATGGAGTCTCTGCTTTTATATATAAAAAAGTATGTAGATAATAAAAGAACATGTAGATACTTTGAAATGAATATTATCGTTTTAATATTTAAATGACTCAAATGGCCTATATTATACATTTACACTAGTCTTAATGTTTGCATAGATGCCCATCATTATTTGTCATATAATGTGTGAACATGAGTAAAGCTTCATAGAGATCATAGTTGCAAGGGAAAGCAGCAGTTGTGAAAAACATTATAGGAAAAGGCATACATAATTTCTTTTATAGATTGGAGCATGTATTGAAGACACAATGACAACACGATTTGTTTTTCAAGATCACTATGCTATCCTGACAGTATAGAGTTTGTAAATTTTATGTATGATGGTTACGTGGTCTATTTGTTTGTATGACGAGGTATTGAACATGATTAAGTGAGTACTAATCATGTAATATGACGAAGTACCATACCGTCATGTGTGAGTGAAAGTACTAATCATGATTAAGTGAGCTTGCATTCAATGATCTTTTCAGAGTCAGTAATCTGTTGTGATCAAGGTTAGCAACCAATTATCAAATTTCACACTCTATACTTCTAGGTTGTATAGATTATGTCCGCTTTCATATAGTATAATCAGTTTTGTTAAGATAATTTTTATTTGTTATAATATTATATAAAAATTCATTTTGAATCTTTCTTTTCCCCTTAAATTTTAAATGGCAATAGATTTATACATAAAGTGAATTATTATATACTAACTTATATCAAAGATGTTCATGCCAAAAGTTTATGATTTAATAGACAAACTCAAAATGAACTAAAAATAAACCTTTTGGAACCCTTAGATTGTATATCATATAATTAGATTTGTAATTATAAGATAATTGTTATTCATTATAATATTGTATAAAGTTTATTTTTGAATCTTTTTCCCACTTAGGTTTGACTAACAATAGATTAATTTATAAAGTGAATTACTATAAACTAATTTATATTTAAGATGTTCATATCAAAAGTTTTTAATATTCACAAATAAACTTAAAATACACTAAAAGAAAACTTTTCTTAAACTTTAGATTGCATAGAGTATAATCAATTTTGTAAAGTAAAAAAGCTTCATAAACCAAGATAGTTCTTGGTTAGCATTTCATTTATCATTTTGGTGAACTGTGTTCTTGTATAACTTGCTATTTTCTTGTGCCTTGTATAGCTTTGCTTTCTAAACATTAGATTGTGTATAATAAAATTAGTTTTTTGGTAATTTAATTAAAAAAAGGTACATTTGTTGTTGGCCCGAAATGGTAATCCAATAGGAGGGGGGAATTGTTAGTCCAATTTCAATCTCAATCCTTCTCTTTAGGATGTGGTTGTCACTATCACTTCATCCATGTCAATGGTTGCTACATGTATCAAATTTCTACTGCTCCAAACTCAACATGAGCATAAAACATTGCATCCACTTTTTCAGGCTAGGTTCAGATCTAATAGATGCCGCTGTTAAATTAATTCTCCCCTTCTTTAAGCAAAAATCTTTGGCACTTCTCGTTATGATCTTAATTTGACTAATGTTTACAGTGTTACACTTGCCCAATTCTTATCAACCAAATCTTAATTTTTGGTAAGAATTTCACTTTCTAAAGAAACTACACACTCCAATATCTCCATACCATGAACCAAAACTGAGGTGGCGGCACTCAATATACATTAGTCTTTTATTTTTTTCTGAAATGTCACATGTTTTGAATAGTTCACATCATTTTAGTCAATCACTTCCCCAAACTTGGTAACTTACTTCACAATATGGAACACTATAAATAGGACCTGACATGTTCATTGGTCTTCAACCACACACACATAGACACACACAAATAAAAGAAAACTCATAAAGCCACATTTTCAGATCAAAAACAAGGAAAGCCATAGCCATGTACCACGTTTGCAAACGACACATTTCTGTTACTATGATCTTTTCTGTTTTTCTTCTTGGCTCTCTCCTTGTAAGCAACAATATGTTTCATGTCACAGAAGCAAGGGTTCTTAGTAGTGATCGTTCAAGGTTTTACAGAAATGCTGTTGCAGAGATCGAAGTAGTGAAGAAATCAGGGCCAAGTCCTGGTATAGGGCACAAAGTCAAGAATTCTAAAACT
Organism: Flueggea neowawraea; assembly: GCA_948243855.1. NCBI lineage: Eukaryota > Viridiplantae > Streptophyta > Magnoliopsida > Malpighiales > Phyllanthaceae > Flueggea > Flueggea neowawraea. The sequence continues at coordinate 5,428 of CAODLS010396569.1, forward strand.
CTAGAACTTAAGAACTCTGGTCCTAGCCCCGGTGAGGGTCACAAATATGTTACGGGTCATAGGCCATAACAAAAAGGAAAAACTTTCCTTTTTTTTTTTTTACAAGATTCAGCATTAATTGTAACAACATTTGGATTAGGCCTCCTGTGACAATTATAGGTTGTGAATATGCATCTCAGCCACAAGATGTTTTTTTAATAATTAGCCAAATGGCTGATTAATATCATTTTTCTGTATTTTTTTTGCTGCAACAGGAAAAAAAATGTGGCGTATGTAATTTTCCCGGTCATTTGAAAAATAAAATTCTGCATCATTTTTATGAGAATTTTTAATTATTAGTGCAAAATGTGATCTTAAAGTGCACATATCATCAGAATAGTTTCTTAATTCTGCTTAGACAATAAAATTTCTTGTCGATGTTTGGAAGTCAAAGTAATAATAAAACAATAAACTATATACAACTAACTCTCTTTTGTTAGATCACTCTCATCATCTCTCGCACGAAATACAGCATCTTATCCTGCTCGGATTCCAAATTAGGGATGTCAATAAGTCGAGCCACATATGAGTGCACTGACTTCGTTTGGATAGGAACTTATTCTTGTTCAGTTTGATATATAAACAAATTTGAAAATTTTATGAAACTCGTTATAAAAATGAGCTAAGTTTGAAAAGTCCAAATTTAGGGTTGAAAGCTAATATGCAACATATAGAGAGAGAGAGAGAGAAATTGAAAATTACAAGCATGCGTCCCGAATTTCATTCTCCAAATATATTTTTCCTATTGACATACTTACTCCTCCAAGTTTCAATATTTTTCATGTACCATCTATATATATATATATATATATATATATATATATTCACAGATACTTATTATGTGCATCTTTTTGTTGGTTTTGTTTTCATTTTAATTTTATTATCAACTTAAAAAAATATATGATATATACTAATAATAAGCACATGCGAGGAGATAGGTAATACGGATACTGATACTGATATCTTTACTGATACTTATTTCTTATTACACATAATCAGATTTTAATAAATTCCCAACCCTTAATTAGTCTGGTTCACATATATAGCCTGAACATATCAAAATCATATAAGTTCTGAAAGACACGGCCTATGTGTTTCAAACTGCTACGACATTCACCTGGTAACCAAGCTGAAGTCCAGTCAAGCACCACTGGTCTTGCCTGGTCGCGCTGACAGGCATAAGAAGCTGAAATAGGCAAATCATCGCAAACTGATCAGAACGTGATATTGGTACTGTAGCGGTACCGAATGTATGAATTCAATACAGATGCCATCTAACCCTTGACGGCACTGAAAAACTTATTCTGAATGAAGTTCCATACTCTCGTACCGAAAATCAAAATCAATGCAAAATTACAATTTAATCCCTGAGGTCTATAAAATTACCTTTTAGTCTTTACGACCTTAAATTACAAGTGAGTCCCTAAACTTTTTAGAATTCATAACTAGTCATGAACTTATAAGAAATTTCAAATAAAACTCCAAACTCTTGAAATTCACAAAACTAACCTTAAATTTCTAGAAATTCCAAATGTGACCCAACTTTCTCAAAATTATAGAGCTGATCCAAAATCCTCAAAAATTACAGAATTGTATCCTGGTAGAAAATTTATTCCAAAACTACCAAAATCTCTTTTCGAGCAACATTCGGTCTAACCAAACACCTATTCTGACTATAATCGACCTCTTGAACATGAATCTAACATCTATTTCAACAATCAAACTCAAAATCACCAAGATTTTCCATCCTCAAATTCGGATTTCTTAGACCCATGAAAAATAAATCATCAATTCACTAATCCAACTCATATCCGAGAATTTCTAACTCTAATATAGCAATATATATCAAAAACAACTTCAGATTTTCCCAAAAGATCAACAAAAATCCGAACCCTAGCTCCAAAAACACCTATTTTGTCCAAACATGAAATATCTCAAAACTGAGGCTAAAATCCCATGATATCAACCTCAACAACCTTAATCTAACAATGTTTAACCTCCATAACAATAGAAAATGAAAGATTCAAACCCAACTTCCAATTTTGTCCAAGCCCTAGATGGGTGAATGCAACACAAAAATGAAGGAAAGAAAAAATTAATGGACGTTTCTTACCTCAAGAAAGCAAAAGGAGTGATGGGAGACCAATGGGATGAGAGGAGAACTGATCTTTGGCATGTTTTTGGTAGTTGAGAGGAGTAAATGCCGAAAACACGTATGGTGGGGATATTTATAGGCACTTGACACCGAAACGTTGTGTTGCATGCAAAATGGCCTAGAAATGGAACATCTACGAGAGTTGTGCCCCATTCTGCGCACGTAGTTCAACATCTACATGCCTTGACAAAGCTTCAACATGTGCATATGGAAGATCTGATGACCCCTCATTCCTATATCCAATATCAACGTTCGTACCCCACGAATAACACACGTAGATGGCTACATTTGTCCATGGTTCAAATCTAGGTGATGATCAACAAAAACATAACCTCTTCAACACACATAGAACATTACAGCGTGCATAGATGACCTTAGGCATGTTCACGGTCCAACCCAACAATGATCTGTGTGCGTAGACGCCCTTTAGTGCAAGTTAATGAACTCCATCCCATTTTACACATGCAAAGCTACATTCTTAATGCGTCGAAACCTCAAAATATTAAGTCCAACCATTCCAAGTGCCAATCGAACGCCAAAGACTTGGAAGAATATTTTACGAAACCTCCTCAAAACCTCGTACCACCATGGAATCAAATAAAATGTTATGAAGAGCCTAGTCAGAATGGACACGATGTTATAATGGACGCATTTCCGTATAGCCACAGAACCAGTACCACACTTTGTTTCGTTTTTGATATACATTGTTTTTGATATCTTCGTTATAACTTCTTGCTCTTGTTAGCGTGATTAGCCTACAAGTGGTGCCTGATTGCTATTGTTTGGACATTTAGGTGAGTTGATGATAGTTTCAAACACATAGGCTGTGTCTTGAAACTATATTTTTTTTGCTATGTTTAATAGATATTCTAAAATTGGACTATCTAAGGATTGGATAAATTAATAATTTGATTTTGTGAATTAATATTCAATACTCTGTTTTTCAAATCTGGTATGTATGTATGTATGTATGTATGTATATAAGTGAATTTACTGAAGAGAAAAATGGATTATGGGAGTGTGTGGCTTGGATTATTGATTTGGTCGTGCAGATATATGCTTTTATCTGCCACACTGGAATTTACGACCAAATGTGTCTTTGTTTCAATCACTGTGTAAGTCCCATACAGAGGATAGACAGGTTCACTTCAAAAGAATCTTTTCTATGATCAGACCTAATCATGTCGTGCATGACCTGGCTTCGTAAAATCCAGTACCCGTAAATAAGTGATATGATAGAATCCTTATTTTTTTTAATCAATTTTTCATTTTATCTATTTCATTTATTTAATACTTACTTAATAGTATGGAAATGCAATCATTTCCTCTAGATCGACCCAATTTATGATACTATCGAAGTGAAACAATGGATCTAAAGAATGGTGTAGGCTATATGTGTGTGTGTGTGTGTATCCTCCCTATATTTTTTATTCTAAAATGCATGCTCTGTTTTTGTATACTACAATATTATGGATTTTGTATTTGATATGGGATGCCTAACTACGGGGTACATAGCCTTTCGTATACCAATGCTTTGTCATGACCCAGCTACCAGGGATGTTGGTAGCCATGTGTTCTGGTCCGACACATTATTTGTTTTTTATTAGTGGCGGAGTCCATGTTTACTATACAGCTTAATTGTGTGGCGCAGACCACACCTTGTTTATTATTGATCCCATATTACTTATACTCTATTTTTTACTCTGAGACTACTAGCATTACTATGCCTGAGTGCATGTGTTTGCTTTGTTTGAAAACATTTTTGAAATGTTACTTTGAAACCCTACTATGTTTGTAGTGTGTCTATGTATGTATACCTCTTTATACCTACATGTGGTATTTTGGAACTACTTTCAAAATAATCTTTGTAAGCCACGGGTGTCGAAATCTGGAGTGTTGTCCCTCTGTGGGTTCTTACCCCATTTCCCTTTCCTTGTTTTTGTCCATCTCTATTTACAGGTCGAATTTATGCTCAGCAACCGTTTGGAAGCTCAGCTCAGTGAGGCATCTGCATTTTTGGTTAGTAACGCCCTATTGGCCGGGCATTTCCTTTTGTTTTAGAGCTCCGCACTGAGATATTGTTGGGTTACTAGGTTATATACTTTCATCTTTTGATTACACTGATTTATGATAAATTTACCTTGTATTTGATTTCACTTACATCATATTTTGTTATACTTGTATATTCCTATTTTATATACTTATATGATTTCTTATAAATGGTTTATATTAAAATTTTTTGATAGAATAATAAATTGGATAGAGTTTTTGATTCTATGAGGCTTGTGCAAGATAGACAGGTCTCTCATAGATAGTCCGCCTCATATGCCGGTTATGATCTGAAAACAAGTCGTGACAAAGGTGGTATCAGAGCCTTAGGTTTCGTAAGTTTGTTGTTGGTGTGGAGTATATGTATCTTTGATTGAGTCTGTCTGATTTGCCTTTGCATAGTTTTTTTTTATCTTCATTCTGGTACTGTGGCGGTCACATGCATTTTGATATTTGCATAAACGATTTTTGTTGTCTATAGATATGGATGTTCCACGTTGGACAGGTCGTGGGAGGCCTAGACGTGCACCTATCGAGGCTTCCATTCATTCTATTGTCGATCAATATGATGTAGCTAGTGTGACAGAGGTTGTTATACCAACATCTCATCCTCAGTCTTAGCCGCCACTTGTTGGTCAGATGGACTCATTTGAACAGTTCACTCAGGTTTTTGTCCTTGTGGAGGCCCTTTTAGCCGGTCAGGCGATTGGAGGTTAGCCAGTTCTACTAGTTGCAAAAACACCAGTTCCTCCACCTCAACTAGAGGCAGTTGCCATACATGTATCTATCATAGCTCCAACAACACCATAGTCTGACGTTGAGTCTCATCTTGCCAGATTCCTAAAGCTTACTCCACCTAGATTTGTAGGCAAGATGGGAGAGGATCCTCAGGACTTCACTTTTACAGTGGAATGATGTTTTGAGGCTATAGAACTCACAGCTGATGCTGCAAGGGTTAGACTTGCATCATTCATATTAGACGGTCAAGTCGCTAGATGGTGGCAGGATTAGGGATCTCGTAGAATTTCCAATTAGGGGGGAGTTCAAGCATGAGCTCACACTGTCTGTCCTTCCTCATAATGAGAGGAATATGAAGGTAGACTTGAAAAGGAAAAATCCACGCTAGAAGGGGGGTTGAATAGTTTGGTGTTCGAGGCTTTGAATTCTTTTTGATGTAGTACACATAATTAAATTAAAAACAGTATAGAACACAAGAATTTTAGAGTAGTTCGGCCTAACTCTTGCCTACATCCACTACCTAAGTCTTACCACTTTGGATTTCCACTATCGCCAATAACTTACTACAAATTTTCACTTTCAAGATAAGTGAGAACTCTTAATATTCTTGATTTCAGTTCAAGAATAAACTAGCCTAGGATCTACCCTAGATCCCAACCTCACAAACTCTCTGTTTGTAAACAATTGATCACTCACCGATATAATAGAAGTAGGGATACAAGCAATGAAAAATATGAAATAAGCTGAAAATATACTTGTATCACCAAGAACAATGAACACAACTAGGATTATATTTGCAATGAGTAGTAGGTGCATTGTTGTTCCTTATTCTTCAGTTCTGGAAGTGTATTTATACCTTTTGAAAATTTTCTAGCCATTGTGACTTGATTTTTGCCAATATGATTTTCTTACCTTTTTAGTACTCACTAGAGTGACACATGAATTTACTCGAGTAACTCCAACATTATCCTTCAGTTTCATTTTTCAGCCTTGACTTACTTGGGTGAAAAAGTTCTATACTCGAGTAATCGCGAATTTCTGACCATTAGGCATTGATTTCTTTCCATATTTGACTTGATTTCCTCAGACTTAGGTGTTAACAAAACCGTCCACTTGAGCAAAGCAAAAAACTTACTCGAGTAACTTATCTCTGAAACAAGGCCCTACGTGCGTAGAACCATTTTTTTGAAAATTCATATCACACTCACTCGAGTGACCAATCCATCTACTTTGAGTAAAAATTATTTCTTGAATTAATCCAGTGACTTTTCTGTTATCCACTTACTCAAGTGACTTAAGAACTTACTCGAGTAACTTTAGCATCAGGGCACTTCAGTGTTGTTCAAAATCTCACTTATTCGAGTAACTCACAAATGTGCTCGAGTAACTTTATCATCCAGTGGAATTTTGGACACTCTGTTTGGTCAAGTAAATGTTAATTTTGGTCGAGTAACTTTAGACTTACTCGAGTGAGATCCGATCTTGCTCGAGTAATACCTGGAAATCATTTTCATCTAGGCAGAGGACTTACTCGAGTACCTCTTAGTCTCATTCTAACAACTTTGTTGGTTTTCCAATTAATCATGTTTCAACACTTTTGCTTAGTATACCATTGTCCCAACTTATTTTCCAAATTTTGTTAATCATGAAAACATTGGTAGGATCAAAATGTGAACCTCCCTTGGTTCAATAATTCCCCCTTTTTGATGATGACAAAAAATTTGCAAAATTTTTTTATCTCCTCCTAAGAATATGAATATAAAAAAGAATTGATCAAGGCATAAATCCTTATCACAAGGGTTAGCCCATTCATTTTCAAATGAAATATAAGATTATCTCCCCCTTTTTGTCACAATCAAAAACATGAACACATTTGTAGAGAAGACAATCATTCAAGTAACAAGGAGCATAAAAAAAAGAAGAAGATAACATCGTCATAGCATAGAATCATTCAAGTACACCATAGTATAAGCATAACATAAGATGGTACCAAATACAACATAGAAGGAATAAAAGAAAGTACACAACGAAAACATAAAATGCAAGTGATGCAAGTGGCAATATTGATCTAGATGTGGTAAGGCATCAACACATGAGAATCATGTCGCATGAGCAGAAATGGCGGAAGGAGAAGAATAACTAATCTTGTCCCAAATCTTGTGAACCAAATTAGAAATGGTTCCTAACATCTTTCCCATAGTGCCAACCTTGGAACCCAAAGAAGAGACTTGGTCCTTGATGTCTTGAAACTCTCTTAAACTAACTGTGACTTGATCCGATTCTTGAGAAGGATAAGCTCAAGATTGCCTACCACTCCTTGAGCTAGGGACAGTCCTATCAATAGGTGGAGGAATTCAAACATTAGGATTCACAAACCAATCAATATCCCTCCGAACATGTGGCCTATAAATCCAACCTTGAGTAATAGTGTTGATCATCCTCATGTTGCCAAAATTGACATTGGTGAAAATCCAATTGTGAGGAATTGGAATATAGTCATGGCCTGAAAGAGTAACATTGTTCATCCAAAGAATTTTGTTGATCAAAACTCTATAGGGCATACCTTTTTTCTGTTGATGCAAAGTATATCTCGTCTTGTGAAGAACTTTCCCTTTGTGCTTCATCCACTTCATGATCAAGAAAGAAAAATTGATTTGCACTTCTTTTACCAAGTACCACAAAATGTCAACGTTTGTCTCACTAATGCAGTTTTGGGTATCTTTCTTGGGAACAATACTTTGATTGACAGCATAATGCATCATTCTCAAATTTCCTGGCAAATCAGTAGCTTCCATCCTCACAAATTCACCCACTTCGACGACTGCAATCTCTCTAAGTAAAGCCTTCCCTTTAGCCAAATTATACTTCTCTTGTGGTTCAATTTCATTTTCGGTAGCTTCACTATCATTTTCTTCATAACCTTTCTCAATCTCTTTATCTTTTTCCCCTGGGTCTAACTCCATCCTCAGGAATAGAAAACCATTCACAAAGTTGCATTTCTGACACCATGACTAATTTTCTAGCAACACGAGTTCTCGACACAATCCCTTATTTACTGAATTTTTTCACCACTTCTAAGTTAGCATAAAACTCCTTAACTAAGTCCTCATAAATCACATCAGTATATTTCAACAATTCATTCAAACCATACAGCCTAAACAAAAACTCCAAGCCATAATCAACAATTTGAAGGCTCACATAGTCAAAAATCATGGAAGGCATAAGGTTTTCTTTCTTAAGTATTTTATTGTAGACATCTTGAGATGGCAAGGAGATGAAACGAGGATGAAGTAAAAGGGAATCATCACTAGGAATGGACCTTCTTTTTTCAAGCATGCTGGGTTAATAGTGCATTCGTTAGCCAGATTATTAGAGGTTTCATCACTTTTAGGTAGCAAGATTGTAGTTTGATTGAGAGAGTTAGATCATTTAGTGTACCTGGGTTTAGTGTTGATGATTTAGGAGTTCTGTGGTTTGGATTGAGATTGCGTGTACCATCTTCTGGTAGTTTACGCAAGGAGATTATGACTGAGGGTCATAACTCCATACATTCTATACACTTGGGGTGCATTAAGATGTATCGAGATCTTCGAGAGTCTTATTAATGGAAAAAAGTGAAGGACATAGCAAAGTTTGCTAGATGATGTTTGACCTATCAGCATTTTAAGTTTAAGCACCAACACCCCTTTAGGTTGTTGCATTTGTTGCCACTTCCAGAGTTGAAGTGATATCTCATCACAATGGATTTTATAGTTGGTTGCCGAGGAAATTTGGGTGATCGTGGACCGATTGAGGAAATCAAACCTGTCAAGACGACATATGGATTAGCGTGGTTGGCAAAGTTATATGTAGACTGGATAGTATATTTACATGGTGTGCCAGTCTCCATAGTGTCTGACCGAGGACCACAGTTTACTTTACAGTTTTGGCGTAAACTGCTGGAGGAGTTAGGTACTCTATTGGATTTCAGTACAACATTTAAACTGATGGTCAATCCAAACATACCATTCAGATTTTTGGGGATATTTTGAGAGCATGTACTGTGAATTTTGGTGGGAGTTGGGATTCTCACTTGCGTTTACGTATAACAATTCGGACCATTCTAGTATCAGGATGGTGCCTTACGAGGCCTTGTATGGTAGGAAGTGTAGATCTCCCTTATATTGATCCGAGGTCGGAGAGAGGGCCACTAGGGCCATATCTTATCTTGGAAGCCACTGAGAAAGTTACGTTGATCTAGCAGAGGATCCAAACTACTCACAGTTGTCAACAGAGTTACGCTGACCCAAAGCGTAAACATTTCGAGTTTGGAGTTGGAAACCTTGTATTTCTGAAGGTATAACCAATCAAGGGACTCACGAGATTTAGGAAGATGGGAAAGTTGAGCCTGGGGTACATTGGTCCATTCGAGGTTATAGGTCGTGTTGGGGTCGCTGCTTATGAGTTGGCGTTGCCGCCTCATTTTGCTTCTGTTCATCTGATATTCCATGTATCAATTTTGAGGAAGTATGTGGTAGCCAACAAGCTCACCTATCGATTGTAGTATGCGGACCTGAGTATCGAATGTCATATCCCATAGAGACTAAGAGTACTAGTAATAACTCTCTCTATTATCTAGCCTACAAACTAAATGGGTAGGAGTGGAGACACTCCGACACACAATACAACAGCACAAAGAGAGTTTAGGAACTGGGCAATCAAGGGTAACAGTAACATCCATATGTTGAATCCCCCTAGGACTACCTAAGCAAAACTGACCTCGTCACTAAGTCACTTGTTCATACAATTGGACCGTAGGAATTCCAAACATACATTAACCTCTCTCTCGAGTCAGTTAACATCTAACGTCAAGTTGATTAGCCAGAATCTCTTCCTAATTAATACCCCCACGTTGCATTAACGAAGATTAATGAATTCCCATATTAAGTTTGACCTTAATTCAAAATATTTTCGTCAACTATCTCTAGGTTTGCGTGCAACTCCTCTTAGCTATGAGCGATTCAAAACACGCGATAAATCTCTCGATTCCCACGCATGCATTCAATTGTTGAATCAAAACACCGGTAGAATCAATCCAACAACAACAACATATAAATCATATATGAGTCTCAATTCATGAATAAGGCAACAAAATAAGAAAACCCAATCACAAATTCATCCTAGGGTTCATGACATCTAGATGCATACAAGTTTAGTTCATAATTGCAGTAGATAAATCAATAAGAAACGAAATGGAAACAAGATAGAAAGAAAGAACCTGTTGAGATTCCATCAATCTTCATGCAATCACTTTAATCTTGAAGAAATCCACTCCAAAGGCATTCTTCCCTTGAAACCCAGCTCTTTCCCTCTCTAGGGCTCTGTTTTTGTGTGTCAATGGCGACCCCCTTTGATTTTACCCCGAAAGCCCCTTAAATAGGTCAAAATAGGGCATAATTCATGAAGCTAGAAAGACACGGGAAAAATCATAATTACACGGCCGTGTATTTGTCCCTCAAACCGTGTCTTGCATTAAAACTCCGTCGTTTCAACCCTTTGACGTGTTTGGTTCTGAAACTGGTAAGACACGGACGAAATTCA
>CAODLS010396657.1:0-12371 GCA_948243855.1 Flueggea neowawraea
CAAACATATTAACGATTCCCATTGTGTTCTACTCATAGAATCACCAACAAACACAACCCTCTTACTCCGAAGCTTCTCCAATATATGATGTACATTGAACCTTGGAATTTCACAATGCTTTGGTCTCCACCTCCATTTCAGGTACTCTTTATCTCTTCGCCCATTTCCCAAGCAATTGAACCCTCGTTCCGCAAAAGGGCATTCTGAAGCATTGTACAAAGGGTAATTATCATCCACAACCCAATTTCCATCAAACACATCACAGTGTTCCACTTCTGCAGTAACATTGGATTTTGAAGACCCAAAACCCTGACTAAGACTTGGAAGCACATAAATGTAACCACCTCCAATGACTACAGAAAATGATAGCAGTGACCCAATCACAGCAAGTACACGAAACCATTGCGAGACTGAGCTCGAGCGATTCACTCTCAGGCTTCCAAAACTCAAAGATCTAGGGGTACCAACACCTAATGATCTCTGATTGAAAGACTTACTTCTATAAAAAGTTTTCATTTTTCCAATCAACCATACTTCCAAGGCCCAAGAGACACTCTAGGCATTAACAATATTGAAGTCAAAGAATTCCTACAAAACAACTTCCATAATGAGAAACTTCAAATCCCAGATAGCATCAATCCAACGACTACAATCAGCCCATCAATTCTCATATCTAAACAGTTCAAACGACAACATCAAGTAACCAAGAATGATTCCAAAACAAACTTTGCCACCATCAATATCACTAATAAACGTAAAAAACAAGAAATTAACACTGCCCAGAAACTAACAACCAAAACATTCCACTCTTGCAACCACCTTTTAATCACAAAGCACTGAAGTAATCATTGAAAACCCCAAATGGTAACCTTTAAATGCCAAGAAAAAGAACCCAGATGTGAAAACCGATAAAAAGAACGAATCTTGATGTTGAAATGTGAAGTTAGGGGCATCACCAATATCTGGGTTGATTCAAAGTCATGAAGAACCTACCATTAATTCAAAGATTAATCCAGAAACAAGTAGAGAACTCGAAACATGAATATACAGACAGAGAGAACCTGAAGATGAGAATATGGATTTTGCAAGTGCTAAAGATCGGAGGTGGAGCAGAGAGATACAGAGAAATATTGTTATTGAAAAATAGAAGAAAATAAGCCTGCGCAGTGGAAATATATTTCAGCATTCACCGTTCCGGTTAGTTGGAGATTTGGAGGGTATGTTAGTAAAATCGACTTGATATTTTTTGTCAGCAAAAAAGAGAGCCAGGTTATAGGTAGTGACGTACTTTTATTGGGCGTGACCATACAGACAAATACTCCCTACTGTAAAATGTTGGTTTGGTCGGCGGTTACCGAAGTAGACTCATCACGACACTCTCTAAGAACTGATATTAGCTTATTGACGCAGAGATATCTAAAGTCAATAGAGAAAACGAGTGTGTCTCGAACATGAGTAAGAGATACTGAAACAGTGCTCTTTTCAACCAGACCACCTTCCAAGAGTAAAATCGACTTGATTTAAATGCAAGAGAAAAGAGTTTGTTGATTTGAACATATTGAAAGGGTAGATCTTGATGGTATGTAAGTATTGTTTTGCCCCTTAATAATAGCTACAGTTGCAGTTCTAAATCAGTTGGGCTGTTTGCATCTTGACCCACAAATATTTTTTTTATAAGTAATTTCATTTGGTCTCGATCGGACCTCAATTTTTTGATAATGTAATTGATTCTAATATCAATAAATTAACAAAAAATATTTGCAAAGAGAAAAGAGAATTCAACAGCTATTTATGTTGAATAAGTTGATTAAGAAACCGTGTAGTTGGTAACAGATCAACAATCAATGTCAGGCATGGATGCTAGTTGGCTTATAGCATAATACTACTGCCATTACTCGGATAGATTTCTTTCGGCGAGTTATGCAACGGTTCCTGTATTTTATCCCATTAAATATTTTCATCCATGTTGTTTCAAAAACACCTCTCTCGTCCATGGCCCTCATCTTCGTCAATTAAATTTAACTGAGACGTGGATGATGTTTATTTAACAGTATAGACCTCATAAAACATTGTTTTAAAGACAAAAGTATCCTTCTTTATCTCTCCCGTATCTGCACTGCCACTCATCTGAAAAATACCATCGCTCCAACCTCATTTTCTGCTTCAATATCACCATCGAAAAATTTGCTCATAACAAAAAAAATATTGAATAAAAAAGCTAACAAAATCCATCTCTGTAACAAAATTTCATAAACAAAGAATTACGCTTTCAAAGAAAATACCATGAAAAACTGATCAAGATTGTCATAAAGAAATGGAATGCAAAATGCATTCAGCATTTGCATTACCAAACATAGTAAACTTTTAGTAAATCCAAATCATCAAAGAACTGTCCTTATTAAGCAACAAAATGAAAAGCCCAAAGTGCGAGTTTTGTGGAATTAAAGCAAGAGTGGTTTCTAATTGCAGCAACTTCTTTTAAACCGTTGAACCTTTTTTTCAATGACAAAGCCTCTGAGTAAACGATATCTAAGTATAGAAGTGAGCCTAACGTCAAAGAACATAGTTCATAACAATTAGTGCACTGAGTGTAGACTAACCATATGATGGGATCCAACATAGGACCCGTGATATTCTAAGTCCCTTATCCTTAATTGGGAGGCTGTTTTTGCATCAATATTAACTAGGATTCAAAGTTAATGGTTGCTTATAAAATACATTTTTCCACGGAGAGTCTTTTCAAAGACAAACTTGCAGACTAATAAGTAGTCTAAAATATATAATACCTAAGTAGAATAAACTTACTAATAATCAAGGAATATAGTACACAATATCAAAGCTATATGATTTTTTATTTACATTCAGATGTACCAAAGGCAATTTTGGGTAATTTAGCAATGTAATCAATTTCAAGTCTTGTACTATTCTTCAAATTGGCTAAATCAAACAATTATTTACAAAACTGTAAAGAGGGCTATTAAAATATTCATCACATAAATAGTAAGGGGAAATGTAGAATCCTCGAATGAAGTACGCATGTACATACAGCGCAAATGAATGCAATAAGTAGGCAAAAAATCCAATGATGGAAGATGTAGGTGACAATCTCATCAAGAAAGTGTCGGTCGATCGCTCGAACCGTGACAGAGTAAGCCCATTGAGAAACAACTCTTTCTGATACTGGAGAGAGTCGATAGATTAAGAAACATCTCTTTCTGATACTTGAAAGAGAAGATGGGTTTTCATGTTGAAGTGGTACTTTTGATGTATTCATTTTGAAAATGATTCAATGCTTGGATCTATTAATGTTTTGGTGTTTGGCCACCACGCCAGTATTTTAAAAATAAGCATGTGAAGAATCAAAAGGTGGCGCACGTATGTTTAACATTAGAGTATTGAATATCTTTGTCCTAAGATGTAAATAATCTTATGGGTGGATGGAGTTTGTTTAAAACCCTCCATGAAATTAATAGGTTTAGTTTCATGAGGTTTAATTAAAAGAATCAGCTCAAAAATTTAGCATTATCTAAGTTACTTGAAAGAGGAGCCTAGATGAATTTAGGTAATGCTTTGTACTAGTTCACTCATTACTTGCACGACAAATTATAAATCTTAAGGGGAAGTTCTCGAAATCTTAACAATTTTAAATCATAATCTTTTGTGTATTGATTGTGCTATTTTTGTTAAAATTTGCTCGCTTAAGTTTATTTAGTAAATTTTAGATTTGAATATGACAAATATGAATTTGATTTTTAATGACTGCAATCACTAGTTTTGGATACAATACTCTAAATACTCCAAAATTTTAGAACTAAATTGACATATGCACACTTGCGGATTGAATTGACCAAAATTGTTTCGACATTTTCTTTTTCTTTTTCACAAGTTTTTGTCCTTGAGATTTTATTTGCTAAAAGAATCTAGTGAAAAGCATGATGCAACCAAATACAAGAGATTACGAGTGTAATCAAAATAAGAAAACCAAGAAAAAAGAAAGATCAAGAAACCATGAATAAAAACTAGATGGAGCACAAGTTAGAGGGTATCCGCAACATACTTCAAAATATTACACTCAAAGTCTTCTATAGTGGCTTCCTTCTAATATATTTTATGTAAAGAAAAAATATAGTGAGAATAAAGAGACGTTGAAGAAATACAATAATTACATGCAAATTAAATATATTTATCTAATCATGTCACTAATCTCTCAAGCTGCATTCATTATTTTCTGACATTAAGTGTAATATTTCCACGCATTAATCCATTTAAAGAAGTAGAACTGCATGCATATTCACATAATTACAAGGAGATATGTGTGTTGACAAGTGTGTTCAACTTCAATTATGGAGAGAGAGAGATGACATTCGTCAAAAGATATCTAACGTCACTGTTTAATTCCCGGAAGAGAGTCGGCCAAACAAACTTTCTTACACCATCAATAAACAATGTTATACAATATTGCATATGATATAAGGCTGTACGTAACTCTAGCTAACCGTTATGATTATTCCATACATCTTATATACCCTTTAGTCAACAATATTCTAACAGCCTTTACTCCTAAAATGACACCTTCTTACTTATATACACCCACTTAGACACTAGCTAGTCTTAATTAACCATTAATTGGACCAACTTCAGTATCAGACACCGTAATTATATGAAAAATAACCCCCCTGCTTATTTGTAACATAATTGTAATAAATATATAATTAGTGATAAATACTTAACATATGTATAAGAGTAGTCATTTTTCTCCATAAATACTGGTAATCTGAGTACTGTTAAGTGAAATCTTCTATTAATTATAGCCACATAAATAATTAAATAAAAACCCTAAATCACACTCACTTATCCAACCCTACTCACTAATTACCTCGTTATGATTGAACCACAAACGGTATGCCCCATTTCCACCAAAGTTAACCAATTCGTGACCGGCCGGCTGGGATTGTGGCTCTATGGAGGATGAAGTGGAGGAACCGAGAGACTTGTTAGTGTTTGCAACTTGCCAATCTCCAATAGAACTTGGTGTAGGGTTTTGATTTTTATTGTTGTTGTTGTTGGATTGAAGCAACCGAATTTGCCTCTTCAAGAACTTGACATACCTAATAGCTTCATCAAGCATTGAAGCAGTGTCCATCTTAGTTCCACCAGGAACAAGCCTTCGAAGAATTCTAATCTTTTCCCTTATTCTTTCGCGCCTCTGACGTGCTGCCACGCTCTGTGGATCATCACTTATCCTTATATTTCGCCTTTTAGGTCTGCGGATTGTGGCCGGATCTATGTCTACAGGCTGCATTGAAGCAATCTTGTACATCATTTCTTTCATGGCTCCTAACTCTTCCTCAGGCTCATCATCTTCTTCCTCTATATGATTTCTTATCTGGTCACTAAATAAGGTAGAGAAGGGTACTTGGTTTGATGGACCGGGTTTGTTGTGAGTTTGGAGAGGGAAATTGTGATTGCTTAGCCAAATTGAGTTGCTAAAGAGATTTTGATCATAAAAGATATGATCCTCCATGGATATTTCATGATTCCAATAATGGTTTGTTAACTTACTTTGGTTGGTATCCATGATAAAAAGGAGAGAGAAGGGTTGAAGTACTTGTGAGAATTCTCTAAAGAAGACAGCAAAATCCTATGTAATGAGTTCTTCAAGTGGTTTCTGACTCATATAAATGATGAAGTACAACATTGGATTGCTAACCTATCTATGTGAGAGTACAAAGCGGAAAAAATAAAGCGTTTGTTGAATACATAAATTGTATGAAAACCCTTTTGTGGAATTAAGAAGTTTATTATAATATGCACAGCAAATAGTAAGAGCCTGGTTGGAGTTGGCAAAAAAAAGTCAATCAAGGGTGGAGATTGATTTTCTTGCAAGTAGTACTGGAGGGTAGTCAAGAATTCACCTAACGAATGCCCTAGAAGTCTTTAATTACCACGTTCTTTAGAGTCCTACATATATATATTACTCTTTTAATACGGCTTATCAATTACAAGAGCACTGAAACTCTAGGCTATACAATAATCTTAATTACCTCATGCTCTTCACATAATATAGAGCAGCTTTCTAGTGCATAAAAACTCGTGGAAGATGGCAATACGTATGCTCAATTCCAATACATATATGCTGCACATATAAATATTGTTTAATCATACGAGTTGCCAAACAAAATATTGGACATGTTCTGTTTGAGAAGAATGATGCTCATTGTCAATGATCTATCGAAATTTTGCATCAAGAATTTGATTTCAACCATATAATTGGGATAAAAATCGTACAGCGATAATCTAAATTATCATTTTTTTCACCTAAAGAATAAGTCATGTAATAAAAGTTAAGCCAAAAGTAGCAAAATTTAATAATGCCTACAAAATTTATTTAAGCAGATCTTTTTTTTAAAACAAATATATTTTTTAAGTTTGAAGAATATTTTTTCTTCCATGAAGTTTGAAGAATAGTTAAGTTGGACAATAGATGGAATATAATAATACGTATAAGGAAAACATTAGTCCTTACAAAAACTGCTCTCTCAGAAGTATGTAACTTTTCCCTAGGGGTGGATGTATTTATTTTCCACAAATAGAAAGTGAAGAAAAAAAATTATTCAATGAAAAAGTTATTTTCCACAAATAGAAAGTGAAGAAAAAACAATAATAAACTTAGGAAATCTAAAAAGTCATGAAGAAACCAATCTCCACTTTTAAAAACAAAATACACAAAAATCTAGATAGAAAGTTATTTAATAAAAATTGTCTGGTATCTGTGTGAAGGTATGGTCATACTCGAATATATTATGTAAATAGCAATATAACTAATATCGTAGCACCGTTAAAAAAAAGAAGAAGAAGTGCTAATCTCGAAGTCAAGCAAAAATAATCACGGTGACAGGTAGTATGTATGCTAGCTAAGCAAGTACCTCATGAACTAGTTAAGTTGAGGATATGAATTTATTCTGCAGTTTAGATGCCTTAACGAAGAACAAAAGTAAGAACACAGTGGGAGCAGGAGAAAAATATCTCTTTTCTTCCCATAAGGCTAGCTGCATACTCTCTCTGGTGTGTTACTTTTTCATGTTGTGTTCACTTTAAATCTGACTAGTAGTTTTTGAGGCTTGACCTAACTTACCTATTTATAAAGTTAAGTATGCGGACTTCTAAACTAATTAGGATTGCACTAATCTTATTCCATATGTTTTATTTATTGGGTTACGACACGCCCGTTGGTTAGAGTTTAATATTCTAAATGAATTGGGTTTGACCTCGTCATAGGCTAACCTTAACATCTAGTTGGACATAAGAAACTTCAGGAACAACTGATGATATCGGGAGAGTTACGGCGAACTGCGTCGTGTGTATGTCTAATGAAGGAACATACACATGTTGATCTACCACCATATCTTTACATAAAACCTTAAAACATTAGATTATGAGTCATTGTCACTGATATACCATGTATATGCCCTACAACAATTTGATGTAAGATTCATTCTATTCACACTTCCATTCCAGCAATCTCCCCATTGAATGTGAATATTTTCCACATTGAGTTTAAGCTTACTCACCCTACAACTTTCCTTAGGCCTCTTTGACTATGAAAATACTGTGGAATTTTAACCCAAAACCTTTTCTACGTCTCCACTCATCTATGAGTTTTCCGCACTCACATAGACAAGGGCAACACAACTCATTATCGGCACCATAACATTCTTTCTATGACTCTGTCATTTCATCTATGAGATTGCTCTGCTTACACAGTCTAGATCTGGGTTGTACTAGTAAAAAAAGTACTTCTTTACATTATTGTAGTCATCTCAGGCCACTTTGCACCATTTTTGTCCTAGTCCATGTCCCAACATAGGCATTGACACCACTTTTTGAGCATCGAGAAGCTTCAAGACAACTAATACTACTTTAATAGACTTGAGAGCCTTAGGGAGAACTGCATCGCTTGTGACCCTAGTGAAGAAACATACAAGTGGGCATGATACCACATCTTTACCTAAAAACTTTAAGACAGAGAGTTATAGGCCATTTCACTTATATGTCCTTCATAACCGACTACTCAATGTGGATTCTTTTTATTCACAATCACATATCCAATATATCTCGCACTCACACATGACAATAGCACATCTCATCTCTGTTTTGTTATAGAGCTTTTTAGAAATCCTTTCGCAAAAGGGTTCGCATACAAAGCAATCATAAACACGGAGGCGTATAAAACGATTTTCATTTTCAAAGTCAAAATACATGTACAAATGTATGGGACCAAAACAGAAGGTGTGCACGTGGCACTAATAACAATGTATGTAGAATCCGCCACAATCCATATCAAATCATGTGTCGGATCATGACACATGGCTACCAGCAACCCTGATAGCTGGGTTTTAACAAAACATTGGTATACCAAATGTCACATTTAACCCCATAACAATAGGTGTCCCATATCAGAATACAAAGCATACTAATATATAGTATCAAAACAAAGTATGCGTAGAAGCTGTTGGATCAAGGGTGATCAACATTAAGTTCCTTTTTATGTTTTGATGATAAGCAAAACGTTTGACTTGAATAGAAACAAGTCAGAAAGCTCAGAGTTACGAAACAAGCCACTGCAAATGTTTCACGTACATCAAGAAATAGTCACGTACGTGATATAAGGCGTGAAGGCAAGCAGAAGCAAATTGAATGATGAAAAGAGCAAACTCACGTACGTGATAATATACTAATGTACGTGAGACACATCTAATGTACGTAAGATAAACATTGACGTACGTGAATCATGCTGGAGCTTGATCAACATACGTGAGATGAACAACACACGTACGTGAGCTGCAAAGATTTTCAGGTAACGTACGTGAGGATAAAATGACGTACATGAGAATGCCACAGTTAGTATTAAATACTCTCCAACGACTATATTATGTTCTCCAACGGTCATATGGATTAGAAAGTTATAAATATATCAAGGAATGACATAAAACATAGATGATCATATGCTTTCAAGTGTCAAACACTTTCGTCATTCCATCACCCCCAAAACACCAAATTCAAGCTAGAGAGAAGATTATGAGTATCAATCAAACACTTGTACTCCTAGCATAGATATTTCACTTTTGTAAACTATTTTGTAAAACTCTTTGAGAGTGGGGAAAGGTGTCATGACCCATAGTCGGGCCCGTGACCGGTGTACGAGGTAAACCATCTATGGAAGCCCAGCCCATCTCGTACAAGCCTCTGTGTACATACATTCTACCCGACTTATCCAAATATTAATTTAAAACATTTATAAAATGTTTACAAATGAAATAAAACCATATATATATATATATATATATATATAAATACAATATAACAAAAATATCAGTAAAAACAAGATCATCAAAGAAATCCCAAAATACACAAGTGTAGCCCAATATCCCAACAGTAGTTCGATGTGGAGCTCTATGATAGAACAAAGTAGAGTCCAAACGAGGACACTCACTATAGTCAAAAGCGCCTCACTAGGTCCGAGATACGGATCAGATGCTGAGCATACAAAATGTCACCTGTGAAAGAAGGTTAACATAGACAACATAAGAAAAGGGGGTAAGAATCCCTAGTGAGGAAACGACATGTCATACCGCCTCATACGTGCCTCACAAAGACTGGTTTGAAATCTTTTTCCAAATATCGCACACATACATAGATACCATATAGTATACACACTATATACATAATACATTTTCTGAAATTCGTTTTATCAAAATGTTTGCATCCATATCACACAACATGCATTCAGACAATATATACATATACTTGTGAATTCATAATACAGGACCATGAAATATTCCATGTAGAAGTGTGGACTCCGCCACCTGACTGCTCTATAAAAGCATGTATCTGGTCGGATACACGGTTATCCCATTACCCCGATAATTAGGGCTTTAACAAAGCATTGGTGTAACAAAGGCTACATACCCTGTATCTGGGTGTCCCCATGTCAAAGTGTGATACATACATAATATTCCACATACAATCATGCATCATCTTTTCCTTTATTCCATCATTTATGAAATACTCTTGTATATATATACCAATATATAATTTATAATTTTCATAGCAAAACGTTGGTTATTAATAATCACATAGTCTAGATTATTAATTAACCCAATACTTATTACTCCAATTTCATATCACAGCCAGACATATCAAAAAAATTAATATACCCAATTTTGAAGACATAGCCTATGTGTCTGAAGCTGTCATTTCACTCACCTGGTATCCAACGCTGAGGACCCAGTCAAACACCGCTAGTGGGTGGCTGCTCGTGCTGGCAGGCACACGAAGTTGTACAGATGCAACACAACAAACATCAAGATATGGTACTGTGGCAATACCAATGTATGATATGCATATGCAGACCCTCGAAGTCACTGGCAATCTAAATCGAGAGTGAATCCATCACCCTAGCCCCAAAATATAACATATACGTAAAATTACAATTTGGTCTCCGACCATTGTAAAATTACATTTTGGTCACCGAGATCCAGCAATTGCAAGACGGTTCCACAAGGACTGCTGGGATTACCGAATAGACATCCATAAGTCATAATTTTCAAATTCTTTCCGAACTCATAGAAATCACCAAATACGAAAAATTACAGTTTGGTCCCTCAGAACCACGGTTTACTCGAGTAAGTCAGAAGCTAACTCGAGTTATACGTGGTATGTTTTACTCGAGTTAGTCTGAAATAACTCGAGTAAATCCTGTGCTATTTTACTTGAGTTGATCAAAAGATAACTCGAGTAAATCCTGGGCTATTTTACTCGAGTTGATTAAAAGATAACTTGAGTAAATCCTGACTTATTTTACACGAGTTAGCCAAAATACTTACTCGAGTAAGTCACTTATCCAGATTTACCCAATTCAACCAATCACTCAATGCAATCGATAACATCACTTACAAATGCATACATTGACTCTAATCAACTTCCTGAACAGAAATATATACCCAAACCCATCAAA
This sequence comes from Flueggea neowawraea, assembly GCA_948243855.1. Taxonomy (NCBI): domain Eukaryota; kingdom Viridiplantae; phylum Streptophyta; class Magnoliopsida; order Malpighiales; family Phyllanthaceae; genus Flueggea; species Flueggea neowawraea. The sequence continues at coordinate 11,018 of CAODLS010396657.1, forward strand.
ACAACTCAGAATCACCAAAAAATTACCCAAACCGAAGTGATTAAAACCCATTTTATTCCAAAACTCTAATATGCATAATCTTGAAGAATACATGAGGAAAGAAAGGATTAAAAACTTAATCTTACCTCAAGAAACCCAAAGAAAGTGTTGAGGAACAACTTGAGAGAGTTTGGGAGCGTCTGGAGGAAGATAAATGGAATAATGATCGATTTCGGGTAGGTTGGGGTTCTTAAAGACAAAAAACACCGTAACACGTTGTTCCACTTTTGCATAGATAACTATGGTTTCACAAGAGTTTACTCGAGTTATATGGACCTCGCCTAACTCGAGTAATAATTCTGGCTAACTCGAGTTGTATAGGAGTAACACAACTCGAGTTACCTCTTTCACTAACTCGAGTTATCCATTCTCGAAACTCGCAACTCTCAAGGTTCTACAACACCAACCCACACATGCTCATCCTCACAGAGCATCAAAGACCATCACTATAGGAAACATAGCTAAAACGGGCAGGATATTACATACTTCACCCCTCAAAAGAAATTCGTCCCCCGAATTTCCAAGCAACTAAGTCAGAGTTAACTTCAACTAATACCACCTTTGGTATTAGAATGCACTACTATCCTAAACATGCGAACTTAGACCTCTAAAAGAAGATGAACTCAGTAATATGCTCACAGACACCAAATCTAAGTACCACAGAGTAATCCCAACCTTAGTACTCTATGGACACATCATAGAATATCTAACTCACTCGGTCCCAAATATGCAAATGAACCGAGTATGCATAACAGAAATATAATATGCATACACAAAGATAGAGGCAAAAGATACTGACCTATAGATCTGTAGAGCTAAACATGTGTGGATATCCACGCCGCATCTCATCCTCGGCCTCCCAAGTAGCCTCATCTACCGAATGATGTCTCCAAATCACCTTCACCGAAACAATCTCCTTATTCCGGAGTCTCTTGACCTACTGGTCAACAATCTAAACTAGAGTCTCATCATAAGACAGATCGGGTCTAACCTCGATCGACTGTGGTGCCAGAATATGTGACGGATTAGAGACATATTTTCGCATAAATGATACATGAAACACCAGATGAACAGTAGGAAACTAAGGTGGTAGAGCCAACTCATAAGCCACGGCTCTAACTCGTCCGATAGCCTCAAATGGACCGATGTATCTCTGGCTCAACTTGCCATTCTTCCCAAACCTCATAATGCCCTTCATTGGAAAGACTTTGAGAAATACATGGTCGTCAACTGGGAACTCTAAATGTTTACGCTTTGGATTAGTGTAACTCTTTTGACGACTATGAGCAGTCTAGATCCTCTGCTGGATCAACCT
>CAODLS010396682.1:0-24246 GCA_948243855.1 Flueggea neowawraea
CCCAATTTAGCCTTTAATGAAAGAGCTTGATGAGATGGAAAAGATAGATGCAAAACTCTCCGTCGCAGTTGACGAGGTACACCGTGAACACAGCAAGAAAAAAGAGGTAATTATTATCTCACATCTATATGGTGTTTTTTGCGTATTCCTTGTCATTATTGATCATCAGTTTTGCACTATTTGAATTCCGTTAAGATCCGTTAACAATTAATTTTCTAAGTGCAGAATATCACATGAAAATTTTGCATAGCCATCCTAGAGATAAATATTTATATGTATCTCATGCTCGACATATTTATGAAAATCATGCAAAGGAAGGTGATATTTTTATAAATGTGTAAAGGTTATTGCGGCAATGCTCTGTATCATTTGTGTGTTAATGAATTCGGGAAAAGTCGATCTTTAACATTACACCTCTTTTTGTGTGATCATGATTCGTATTGCTAGCAACTCATTGTGTTTACAACTGTCGATAAACTTCCTAGATGCATACATGAAACCGACAATTGCAGTAAACAGGCTCTTCCTTTATGCTTAATGAAAATTGTGCATCTGGATTTTGTTTTGTGAAAAATGTTGAATTCCAAAAACGTAGTTTTGCTTTCAGGAATCTAGTTGGAAAATTCCTCATATCCTTCCCTTTTGTTTATGCAACGCAGATTATAAAGCATCACTTGCAGGAAGTTGGACTCCAAAGACGAGTTTTCGTTGATTTCTTCTGCAATCTCGATCGTCTGAGGAACCAAGTTAGAGAATTGACTTCTCGAGTCAGGGCTCTGCAGGTTTCTTAATTACATCAATTCATTCACCTTCTTTTCCCCAAGGAAAATGAAAGGGGTAAATTTGATTCCCACTGTATCTATTTGCTTCTACCTTGCCCGTCAGCTTCTATTGCTGACACTATCAGAGATGAAATTAACATTAATTATTGACCAGCTTTTTGATCTGTATTTTTATCCTTCTTTAATTTACAAACTCAGCTCTTTTCTTTTAGCACTTTAGTCTTTTAAACTGTTTTTGTACCGTCTGCATTCTTGAATGCGAATGTATTCAACATTCTTCTTCTTCTTTCATTTTAATGTGAATGAACAAAGCGTGTTATTGCAATCTATCAAAAACAATAACACGCAGTGGCATGTGATATTGTTATTCTGCAAAATATCACCACTCATTTCAATGCTCTGATGTTCTATATTTGTAGGATATTCTAATGTTCGAATATATCACTATGACTTTTCTGTATTGATATTCTTCTGTTTCCATTGTAAGATACAAAGACCATTCAGAAACCGTACCGTTTTCTGCAACTCATTGTGTTTTATTATTTGTACTCTATTGGAATTAGAAATTGAAGCACATTTATGTTTGGTATGTCATTTCATTTTCACTATTGCACGATTGTAAAATATCAGCCTTTTATAAATTGCATTTAACATTCTCTTAAAATTTCTGAAGATAATAAATAAACGCAACGAGTTGGATACATCAATTGCATTTAACTGTCAATATCAACTTCCAGACAAAGATTCGTCTTCTCATTCTTTGAAAATCAGTTTTGGACGATCTCTTCTGAAGTGAAACAGCTTTTAGAGCTGGAAATTGTCGTCCATAACTGCAATCCAGGTAAGCTAAGAACTTAATTTAGTGTTTGGACTCAATATCGCAACAGAGATTCCTCCATGGATTTGAACTGAAAATTTGCCTGATTCTCCAAGAATTTCGTACACTGTCATTAGCTGTCACTCTGGCTATGGCAGAGCAAAAGATGAAGAGATTGAGAATTTGATTCTTGTCAAGAGATTGAGAGTTCAATTTTTAGCAAGAAACAATGTAAAGCGCGCTAATACGTTTTTTATAAGTAGCTTAATGCTTAAGACTTAAAGACTCAATTGAAAATCTTGGTGAATATTTTTCGAGTGCGGTAACATTTCTTTGACATTTGAGACTTGTTCAAGTGATTTGAGTGAGTAAGTTATAAAGCCTTGTTCAAATTCTGTCCTACTAAAAAAACTATAAAATTCGAATTGAAAAAGAAAGGACACTGATTGAGTAGAGAGAAATCATAAAAAATTTCACCCCATAAAAAGAAGGGTAATTTCTTGAAATCTGAATTTTACTCAAAGCTTGCGGTTGATAATTACAACTGGGAAAATTTTGGTTGGACATTACATCAATTTTTACCAGCAATGGCAGCCCTACCAAACCTAGACAACTGAGGAACTTTATTACTGGCAAATTTATGATACATGGGTAAGTCAAGATTTACACTATTTAGTTCCCTGTCATTAACACCATCTTCTTGTGGCGATTGATGATGATGCTGTGGTGACATGGTTCGGTGGAGATGGCACCTAAACGAACCGGCATGGTACGTGGGGGAACAAATGCACGTCTTTTTTGAGTTGTTTTCGGTCACATTCTTCTTTGCAATCTTCTTGGCTAATTCATCTACATGACTTGGATTGTTGTTCAGTTTACTTAACCTACAAATAATAATAACAATAATATTGTCAGTGCAATGTCACAAGCCTGAAATTACCAAAATTCCTTCACAACAAATGCTCCAAATTAACAAATTCTCAAACCATTGTGTCAAAAAACACTTTCTACTAATTCATACGAACAGTAGTATAAAAACAACAAATCTGTTTCAGAATTTAAAAAGTTTTAATAGTTTAAACTTAATTAAACCAAATTTGTTAACTAGTTTTATATATATTAAAAATAATAAAAAAAGCAATTATAACAAATCAATTAAGGTGATGTCACATACAACAAAGTACTCAAGGATCGTCTAGGACGAGGGACAGAATCTTCAAAATTCAGAAGCTCAGGCATCGTGTTACAGAATTGAAAGTAAAACAAAAGTGAACAGAATTTGAGAAGGACTCGATATACATGAAACAGTAATGTTTCCAAATCCTAGTAAAAGACGGACTCAGAATTTTGGGTATCAGTATGATGATCAGTTTAGGATATCAAGTTCCATGGAAAATGGGATCTTAAAAGGATAATTCAGACTTTAAAGATAGCTAGAGAGATGGATAATGGATTGGATTCAATTTGACCAATTAAATTAGACCACGTTCATGCATGCAATGCACTGGAACGTAACACATGTGACTAAGGAAACCCTAGTTTTAATTGTTCATCGTAATTATCATGTGACGTAGAATAGTGTCAAACATTTGGTTTTATGTGGAATTCAATATGGGATTTCTCTTTTGACTCTGAATTCACTCACGGGTATTGAGCAATGAGCGCTTTACAAGTCCCAACATTTTATTGCAATAGTTATCCCTATGAATACCGTCGCACGGCGAACGTTATGGAAGAGCAGGTTTGAATCAATACATTTTCGAGTTCTTGTATTGCCAATTTTTTTTAAGTAAATAAAAAACTTCATTGAGTTAACATATTATCAACAAGAGCAATATGTAGCACTACAATTGCGACAGTGGAATTTGTTTAATATTTTAGAGTATTACAGTTTTGTTCTCACAATAATAATATTATATTGATTACGATAAATCACAATTGAGATACAAAACTATAAGTATTGGAGTCGTCTCCATCATTAAATGATTAAGAATTTTTTATTTAGAGTACAACTTAGATGGAAATACTGATCTAGCTAGACTGACTGATAAAAATTAACGAAAGTTGAATATCCTAAAACTAAAATACATGTTTCATTACTTGAATCAAATCAACTTTAATAAAAACTCTAGTGGTTTACTTGATGAGCTTTTACATGCAAATACTGCGTCAAGATTTAGGAAACTTCAAAATTGTAGTCGTCCTAATTAAACTTGCAAAGAACTAATTAAATCTAACATATTTTTGCCAATTTACTTAAATTTAGCTAAAAAAACATGAAACAGTAAATTTTTTTCACTGTAATATTGTTGTGCGTGCAACATTAGTTTGAACTTTAAATTTTGTCGATATTGTATTTGAATAAGTTCCACACATTGAAATGTTGCTTCTTTTGATCTAATAGCACTTTTTTGGTCAAGTGAACCTTTTTTTAATAAAAAATGAACTTTGCATTGCATTAAGTAAATATGTCTGCGTCAAGAACATAAATGAGGAATTCCAAACGTATAGGTAGACAAAGAACTGGCCGCCTTAATGAGCCACACAACTAACCACTTAGAATATCACACTGAAACAAGAAAGCAAAAACGATGAAAAATATCATAGAGATAAATATGTCAAGTTAGACTCCTTATAAATAAGTTTAATTTTAAACAAACATGGAAAGAGAATAAAGGACCCTTTTGGTCAAGTGACTTTGATCATATTACATGAGCGATATAATCTTACGACCATATAAAGATGGGTAGTGAAAGCGTAAACAAAAGCATATAAGCATTTAGCAAGAGATCCTTAAGGATCCTACACGTTACTCTTTTGTTTAGACTTTACCTCCTTTTTAAAATTTGTTGCTCCCACATTTAGGTTGTTCTTTTTCTATTTTGAATCCCACCTTAGCCAACAACTTTCTCTTTTCATATACCCCTTTGACCCCATCTCTCTAGCTCTACCCTACTTTTGTTTGGGAAAGGAAAGTTTTTACTCAAAAAAATTACAAAAGGATAGAAAGAGGAAAAAAAGAAAAAGTTAATAAAAAGAAAAGAAGATTTATCATCAAGATAGGAAAAGAGTGATTATATTGTTAAGGCTTAATAATATTAAATAGCATGATTTTTGTTCGTTTTTGCACTTATGATTCTACATTTCAAAAATAACACTCAATAGTACCATCTTTATAATTTTTTACATATATGGCACGGGTTAGTATTTTCATTAAAGAAAAAAGGTCAATTGATGGCTTGACACTGCAACGAGATGATGTGTCCATCAGTTTTCAAGTGATAGTCATCAAATTGTTGGTGTCAAGTCATCAATTGTCGTTTTTTCTTTAGCGAAAATACTAACTAGTGTCATGAATGCAAAAAATCAAAAAGGTGGTGCTATTGAATGTTATTTTTGAAAGATCGAGTCATAAATACAAAAATAAGTAAAGTTTGTGCCATTTAATGTTGTTAGGCCTATTGTTAAATATATAACCATGATCCATGAAGATTTGTTAAGCTCAGTTCAAAAGAAAAAAAAAGGAGAATTATTAAGAAGAGAAAAGATTGAATACCTTATATGTATTGCAATTATTGAATAACATCAATAAGCTCTTGGGTTAATAATTGTTATAGTGATTCTAAACAGATTTTAACTATTAAGGGAAAAGAGTTGAAATATGAAAGAAAATACTAGTTCGAAACGAACGAAACTATTAATACGTACCTTAATCTTCAATAGATTAGTTGATTATAGATATATAGATTTTTTTAACCTATTGTAGGAGCTTATTCGTACGAATTATTTGCGTAAAACCTTTTCTGTTCGAAATGAATAAAATTCAAGCACAACTTATAAAATAATTTTACAAAAATGAGCTTCAGTTTATTATGATAGCGCTTCAACAACGAACCCAAATTTGATGTTCACAATGAACATTAAGACGCTAAATTTGCATTTCTTCATTTTTTTGATTAGTAAATTCCTTCTTACACAATACTAAACCGAAACTTGACGAAGCAACGAAGAAAAACTAAAGTCAATTTAAGTCTACTTTTTCTTTCATTTACAAAGATTTTCTTTTGATACCTTATTATATACAAAGATTTAACTTTGCTTCTAATTTTATCGGGCAACTTTTGAACATAAAATACAGAGATTGAAGCTTGAAATGGATAGGACGGTGGAATGTAGATAATAGTGCAAGTAACGATACCATATATCGATAAAGGAGATCACGTGACCTAACCTTACCAACTCTCATCTGTCAGTCAAATTTAATGCTATCATTACATAGTTTCTATGAATACTCTTGTTAGGGTTATCAATGGTTAATTTGCTTTACTGATTTTTTTATTTAATCTTCTTGTATTTAGATATTTGTAATGTTTAATTAATTCAGAATCCGTAGAGTTCTTGCAATGGTAAAATTCTTTCCATTGAATTAAAGTTTATCAATCTGTAAAAATTACATTTATTACGGAAAAATATTAATATTTTATTTATCTAATCATTGTACAGAAATAAAATGGATAAAATTTCAACAGTGGTTTTTCAATATTCTCAAAGAAATAGAGAAACCAAATTGGTGACCCGAACAAAAGTTGGAAGCAGAAGCCAGAGGATATGCAAACTATTACTTCAGAGGTATTTTTTTCTCTTTTTAGTACATTAAAAAGGGGAATATACATTGCCCAATAACATGAAGAAGCCCCCCTTTGTTCTTTTACTATCTTTCTCTAACCTCTCTCCATATTCTTGGGTTGTAGTTGCTATAAATTGCAGAATACACCCACAAATACATCAAGATTTACCAGAACCACCAAAAAACAAAAAAAAAGTTCATCAAAACTATTCATATTACAATAATACTACTAATAAGTAGCTCCATCCAAAACAACACCCGCAAGTGTGTATGATCTTCATATATATGTACTAGGAATTTTTATGTATCTTTAATAATCATGGAGCTTCTCACTAGGCAGGATGGTAACAAACAGCTTGAAAAGAAGCCGAACACTCTCTTCTGCAGCAAAAAAATGTAAGAAAAATTATCACAAACATTGTCATAATTGATAATGATGCTACCACTTTAATTGAAAGTCAAAGAAGATTAATTACATCTAATTGTGGGCTATAAAGATAAAGAACAAGATAATTAATCGTACAACTCCATCACTTTACGAAAGATTAATTCTTTTTATCAATAGGAATATATAAACAAATATGAGCATTAATAGTAAACAAATTGAATTTAGGGCATAAAAAAGGAAGTGGTTAGGGCTAATTAATACCTTTTTAGGAGTTGAATAAAGGAGCTCCGGTGGGATTTTATACAAGTCCTCATCAACAGGCTTTGGTGTTGGCCTCCGCATAGGAGCCGGACTTGGGGGCTCCTTCAAATCACTTCCCACCCATTTTTGCTGCCTTTCTTTCTCTTCTTTCACGCGATTGTGACGTACTTTTGCCTGTCAAAACAAACAATTTAATTAATTTTCACAAAAATTATCATCAACTTCTGATCAACATCATAAAATAATAATGCCATCATTACTAGTTTAAAAGTGCCACCATTGTAGCATGTTAGCCTGTTTGTGTAGACTGCATTGCAATTTATTTCTTTTTTGTTTTTGGAAGAGTAATCAATTCGTTGCTGCATAGGAAATAGAGAGCATTTTTTGGAAAAGCATGCCCACGCTAAGAATTTTTTAGACTTGACCATACAAAAAAAGTGGGAAAGAATTTTGCAAAAGACACCCTCTCTTTCTTTTTCTTTTTCAATATGGTCCCTCTCAATTTCTTCGTAGCAGGGCAACCATGTTCTTTTCTCTCGTGAACTTGATCCTTTCCATGAATCTTTCTTTTCTTTCTCGTGCCACTAAACTTTTCATAATGCATGAACGAGTGTTCGTCCTGAAAATATAACTAGAAATTAAATATTTAAAGTGTAAAAATCTATGGAAAACAAGATCATTTATTTAATAAATCAACAAGACTGTTCCAAAAAATAACAGTGAATTTGTATATTTTACAAAAAAAATAAATCATTCTACTAGAAGACGACTACCATTATATGAATACAAACATAAACTGACATAAAAAAGAATTCACAGTAAAAATAGCTTACCCTTCTGCGAGGAACAACAATCATAGCAGGAGTAACAACATCATTCTCATACAAATCACCAGCAACGTATAAATCACGATCCTCCGAGTAACTGTACCGAAGCAACCCAGCTTGCCTCGCCGATTCAAAGCACTGAGTGAATGGTAAGTCATTGTTCCAGTCCCAGCTCCCAAATGCCGGTACATGGTGTCTACCATAGTAATAATCCTGCACACATAACACCATCGTAACTTGTAGTTCAGTGGTCCTACAACTAACTAGACTCGGTATAAAAATTACGCAAACATGTATGAACTCTATGTAAAAGAAAGAAAAGAAGAATTTTACTCACATCCATTGTAGTATGAAGATGTAGTTTGAAGAAGAGAGGAGTTACTAGAATGTTAGAGATTGACTTGATAGTGTGAACTCTCTTGGCTTTGTTTGCACCTTTTATCGAGGCAGGGTAGCAAGCGTGGGGGAGGCACAAAACACACACACAAGAGAGGAATTTAAAAGGGCCAAAGAGAGAGAGAATACTAGTAAGGGTTTAAATTGAGGGATCCAAAGCAATTAATAATGCAGTGTAAATAGTAAAAAGGGCAACCCAGAAAACGAAGTATCACAGTAACAGACAGAGAGACAAAGAAGTAAGGTCTGGCCCAACACCAGTCCGTAAATCCCTTGCTTTTTTATTTGGGTTTTCTTTCTCTCCTTTCTTAACTTTTCTTAGCATGTTCTCTTCTTAAAATCCACTCCAAGGATTATGCCTGTTATTAGTAGTTAGTGTTAATGTTCTCTGTTTAAATATCCAATCCACAACTTGCAATTGTTAATTTCTTTATTTATAAATCATTAGCGGCCATATCAAGTTTCAAAAATTATTTAGGTTTAACTTGTTTAAATACTGAATTAAATGCAAACGAATTTATGGGTTTTGATTTACATCATTTTGACAAAGTGTTTTACACATTCAACATATTATAATTTTTAAAAAATGAGTTATTTTCTTTTTTTATTATATAATTTTTCAATTTGTTATTTCCACAAAATGAAACAACTATATGAATGTCAAACTGCTAACGAAAAGTTGGGTTTTTTTTTTGAACATGAGAAGTTCGGCTTACATTACTAGGACCAATTTCATTATTTGCCATATTTACTTAATTAGGGCTTGTCTGTTTACCTGTTTTTCCGCCGATCAAATGTACATTCCGCTGTAAACGATCACATAGACTATTAAATAAAAGTTAGGGGCTCCCAACTCTCCAAGCAAAGGCTATTAGGAGTATTCATTGGTCAGCTTTTCATTTTGTTTTTTTACATCTTTTGAAATATCACACGCGTCCCCAGAGACAAAGTATTGTGCTTTGTGTTTGTTAATAAGTTGCAATACTATGTGGCCTATAGGGTATGGGTTAGTTCAAAAAGTAATACTAAATAAATTGTGAATTCACTCAAATGAAATGAAGTCAGATCTTTGAGATGGGTCAACACCAAACAGTGATGAATATCAACAGAAACATCAGCCTCAAGAAGTTCACTCCACAGTTCTTTTTCCAGTTGAAGCTCATACCTGTTGCAGTCTATTGCTGCAGGTCCAAGAAAAATTAATTATGGCTTATTAATCTTGGCTTGCTTGTTCATAGGATAACACCATTTGTTGTCAAGTTATTGCTTTTTGGTTTTTTAACTCCCCCAGAATTTTATTTGTTAGCGGTAGGATATATTTTATAGGGTAGTAACTCGTGTTAGTAACTCGTGTTAGTTTGTCATGTTCGAATCATGTTAATTTATTAAATCGACGTGACTACACACAATATGATTAATAAAATACGTAAAATACGACACAATATATTTAAAATGTTTATCTAAAGTAAAATGGTCCCTCGATTGATATGGTACGTTTAATATGTTTACACTCATTGACATTATAAATATGTCTAACCCATTTAAAATAAGATTCATTTAGCTCATTTAGTAATACACATTAATTGATTTAAGTAAATAATTAAGTTTTTATATAACCAATTTATTAAATAGGTCTTATGTGGATTTTAAACATGTTATGTTAACATGTGATATATTTATACGATTAAGTTAAACGGACCAATTCGTGTTTAAATGTGTTAGGTGACAAGAATCAAATCAAACCGCAATCAAATTTGTCATATGCAAGATATAATGTCTTGTTAACTACCCATCGCTTCAGATTCGAACTTGGCCAATAATTTAGTGAAAGCACACTACCATACTATCTGCAATGGTTCAACAAGTAATTTCTAATTTTCTAGGAAGTTTTTTATGTTGCTTGTTGATAATTCTTACGAACCTAATGGGGGCCTTTTGAAAAGATAAAGAACCAATAAGAGATTAAATTAAATCTTAAGGACGTCTAAGTAATTTCTTTAAATTTAAACATGTCAAAGCACAACTTGACTCAAACTTAATCACAGATTAAGTTGAACAATTTTCATGGAGGTATTAAGTAATCAATCACGTCAATTATTGAGGTAATGGTGAGGAGTTATATATGAGTGGATGTTGTAATTAGGGGATGCACATATGTCTATCTAAGTTAAATTTGTATGGAGATTCTCATATATTCTGTTACAGCCTTAATATCAGACCCACATAAATCAAGCATGAAAAAAAGAAACCAAGGGCCCCTCCATCTTCAGCTATCATGCCTTACTTATACATCTATTTCCTCTTTATTACTTCTACGTTGTCGTTTCTTTCACGTTCTGCCCCTTTCATTACTTGTATTTTCATATTCTTTATGCTTCTACCATACTTATGCTAATTGCATTTTTATCAGATAGAAAAATTATTTCAAATTAATTTGTCTTTTTAGTTCCTTGCATAGATTTTGATGTTGAAAACAGAAATTAATTGATTAATGTGAAGGATCGAAAATTGTAATAATTAAACTTTGCACGCATTTCCGTTAAGAAAGCTGAACTCATCTCTAAATGTGTGCTGATATTGGAAGTGATAATAGTTGATATGATAATTGTATTATACTCATTTCCATTATGATAGGACAAGACAGATATTGATCATTAAAAGTACATAAAGCACACAATTAAAAAAACATCATAGCTGGTGTCCTATACGGGTCGGTATAACATAACCACGATATATAGGTGATATTTTATTCTCAAAGTCCCTTCCCCAATTTTTTATGAACTTCATGTATCTCATCCACGAGCATGAGAAATGTCTGACGTACTTCACATTGAACAAAAAGATATACAACGAATTATTCATATAATTGTGTAAATCTTTCATAATAATTACGAGAGAAGACCACTCGAGGGGTAGTCTAACGGAGAGAGTATGCTGACCTTAGTTCGCAAGGCGCGGGTTCAAGTTCATGGAGAGCGGCGTAATTCTAGGTATCCCTGGTTGCCATGAGCCTGTGGTACGCACTTGAGTTAGGTTGTTCAGGCCTCGATGCTAGTTCTCGATGAAGTGTTACGGTGACCATACTCATGCACGAACCCAAATTCGTTGTTGGGTATCAGTTATGGCTCTCAGAACATTCTGTAGCGGGGAAGGTTTAAGCATGCATGGTCACGCTCAGCAGAGATACGCTGCCTACTAGTCGCCCCCACCTCCCCTTCATCCCGTCAAAAAAAATTACTGGAGAAGAGATATTTTCGATTCCTCTCTACTTGGACAAAAAAAAAAAGAGTTAATCAAGGAAAAATTAGCAATTGAAAGTGTAAATAATTTAGTCCAATTCATGGAGAAAGTGATAAACTTATGGTGGGGTCAGGTTCACCATTAATGGAGCAATGAATATTCGGAGCAGAACAATTCCGATGGCGACAGCCAGTAAGCCACAATGAATATGGTTAGAGTTAATTATACTATGTCTCAAATGAAATTAAAATTTTTGACAATAAAAATCTTAGGTTTAGTAATTAGATAGATATCATATTTTCAAATTTCATTTTTGTCATATGTTATTTTTTAAAATATGATCTTAAAAATGTCATATTCATTCAAATAAAAATCAATTTTTCACTCATTTTTTCAATTTTTTTCTCTCATCGTTTCTCTCTCCCATCTTAGACTTTTGTTTCTCTCTCTGTTATACCCTCTCAAACTATCATTCTCTCTTCAACCCTTTTCTCTCAAACCCTAGTTCTCTCTCCACTCTCATCCTCGTTGTCGCTCGCTATCTCGTCTTTCATTCGGTCCTTCTTTGCCGCTCGAACTCTCTCTCTTAATCTTTGTCTCTCTCTCTCTCTCTCTCCTCTTTCTCGTCGTTCTCTTCAGATCCGATCTCTACGGGATGATTTCTCTTCCTCTTGTCGCTCTCTTCCACCGTCAGTCCTCGTTGTTCTCTTCCTCTGTCGCATCTCATCGCTCGTGTCTCTCTCTTCCTCTTGTCGCTCTCTCGTTGCTCTCTGTCATCGTCGCTTATCGAGAGGGTGCTACGGTGAAGGGAGAGCTTGGAACATAAGCCAACCGCGGTGGGGAGAAGAGGAATGTTAGGGGCGGCGGCTAGGGTTTAAAACCCTAGCTCCTGCCCTAAATGCTAAATTACAAAATCATCCCTTAATTTTATTTTATTTTTTTCAGATTTGTTATTTGCAATAAAAAAGATTGTACAAAAAATCATTTACTATATGAAATTGTTGGTTAAAATTAAAAGTTATTGTATGGAATATTTTTTTGTGTGTTGTCTGAATATTTTTGGTACACTATTGGAGATCTCTGTAGATATTTGGAGACTTTTTGTATGCTTTTGGAGACCTCTGTAAATTTTAGAGACTTTTAAACACTAAATTAATCATCATTAAATAAATTAAAATATCTATATAAATATAAAAATTAAAATGCGTATATATAGAGAGAGAGAGAGAAAAATTAATTTAAAAAATATTACACAAAAAATTTGTTGAATTAACTTTTTTGTAAAAAAATTATATAAATTGAACACTTTTGGAGACCTTTTGAATTAAAACAAACTTATAAAAATTGAAAAACTCTCTTTTGAAAACTTTTAAAGACCTTCTAGATACTTTTGAAAATCTTTTTTTAGACTTTTGAGACCTTCAGGGAAATTATATAATTTTTTTACTAAAATTAATTTTTCCGCGAAAAAATCAATTTCTCTTAAAAATATCACGATTTCTCTCGAATGTGGCACTTTTCAAATGAGTTTTATTTTTGTGACATTTTTCAAAATTAGTATTATTAAGAGATATTTTTAAAAATCAGTATTTTATTTCAGTATAAAAGTCTAATTCTCCCGTATGATTATGCGTGAATCTTTATGGGCTATATATTTGGAATCTGTTTAGACCACCATCACCCCATTTTATTTATGGGCTGTATATATGGAATCTGTTCAGACCACCATCCCCCCATTTTATGGAATCTGCTGCCACAACAATTAAAGGCCTACACTTGAGATTTTCTTTACGGGCCTTAATATAATTGGGCTTGAAACGTTATACATAGATTGCCACAATTAACCATGGTGTAATTACACTGTTGACTAAGAAATTTTGTAATATTTATTTTGTATAGTTCACTTTTTTTTATTACAGATACATTTTGCAATATTTTGTACATATGCGCATGACTTTTCAGATTTATGGACATGTATTTTTATTCCGTACGGACATACTACGTTGTTTGTATGTCGTTATTTGTTTATATATTGTTTGAATGTTCCTATACATTATTGATATTTTATTTATATGTTGCTTATATGTTCAATACAATACATAAATAAATCTGTATTTTTATATATTGTTAATACATTGTTTATATATTGTTTTCAACACATAAACAACATATAAATATCATATAAATAAGATATAGGTTGTGAATTTGTTATTTATATGTTGTATATATGTTGTTTGCATGTTGAAAACAATATATAAATAAATCTATAATTTATATGTTGTTGATTTGTTGTTTATATATTATTTATATGTTATTGATATCTTATATATATGTTGTTTTCAACACATAAACAACATATAAACAAGATATCATCACTATATAAACAATATTCAAATTTTAAAATAAGAAACAACATTTAAACAATATATAAATAAGTTTTAAAAAATAAATAATATATAAACAAGTTTTAAACAAGTTTTAAACAAGAAACAACATATAAAATCCATATAAACAATTTATAAACAAGAAACATCATATAAATAAGTTTTAAATAAGTCCAAAAAATGAATAAATTATAAACAAGTTTCAAACAAATTTTAAAGGATTCAATCAAAATGTAATTTATTAAACTAAAAATGTAATTTATAAAATTTGTACCGTTATAATTTTGAATTTTCTGCCAAAATGTTTGAAGTGGGCCTAGTGAATCTATAATAATTTAATATGGGTGTCGTGAATCTGAAAATGACCCATTAACCACGACATTCCCACATATTTGACTCCAAGTTTGTAAATATCAGGAGCTTCGCAACGTAAATATTTTAAAAAAAAATTTGTATGAATCTTGTACCCATATGCGCAAAATTATACACTGGTGTACACCAAAATTTTAGTTTAAAAAAAATTATAAACACCTTTTACACCTATGTATAGCAATGTACACTTACTGAAATTTCATTAAAACCATTTTAAAAAAATTTGTAAAAGTCTTGTACACCATTGTACACCTATGTCTACCAACTAAAATCCATTAAATTAATTTAAAAAAAGTTGTTAATATCTTGTACATTGTGTACACCAATGTACACCCTCCAGAAAAATTAGTTTTTTTTTTTATTTTTTTAAACTCAATTTCTAGAGATAAGTCAATTTCTTTCAAAAAAAAATAATTTTTTTCAATTTTATAGAATTTATATTTTTAATATTTGTTTAAATTTTAGTGTCATTCTTTTAATATTTAGAATCTAGTGGTGGCATTTTTATTTGTTATAAAAGCGTTATTCTCCCTTGCTAAATAATATATTTTTGAGGATTATTTTTGTCATCAAAATTTATAATGGGTTGTGTGACTTTTGTCTTCGGTCTTCCTTATTAGAAGTGTTGTTTTCCATGTTCAGTTTGTTTTTGTTTTTGTTCGAATGTCTCCATTTCACATTATTGAATCTCTTTGCCAAAAAAAATTATTGAATGTCAAATATTCGTAAGAAGATAGTGATTATTGACCACAGTAGTCCATCAACAACGTTTGTACTTTTAAAATGGACGATATGATATTTAATGTTTGAATGCTCGGTATTATAGTGATCTCCGAAGCAAATTGTTAAAAAAATGCATAGCTCTTCTTACCATATAAAAATGTAAATATCTAAATAAGCCTCCATGCCACACTTTTGTTTTCTCATTATACTAGAGTCAACTCCAGTGTTGAAAAATCGCAAATTTGATTTCTAATGAGAGCAAATAAATGACTTAAAAATAAATAAATAAGCCGCCAGGTCTCATCTTTTTTTTTTCCCAGAACTTTGTCACAAACTTTACCAACATAAACGCTGATCATATATGTTAAACAAAAGGTTACATATAATTATTTTGCTAGTACAACAAGCAAACCACACAAGATTACAATATTCAAAACAACAAAATAGTACGAGAGTACTAGATTTCATATGTTAATTCAAATCTTGTCGCTTTCTTCATCTTCTTCTGCATCGTCATCGAAAGTAGAATTTGGTTCATCCTCACCAGTAATTGGCGAATCTGAAGCTTTCTTGTCCAAATTCTCTTCATCTTCAAAATCCTTCACTTCTCCTTCAAATCCATGTTCTCCCAGTTCATCTTCTTCTTGATTATGAACAACAACTTCAGATTCTTCAATACTTTTGAGGAGATTTTGTTCATCAACACAAGTATCCTCTGCTGAATTTTTTTCTTGGACAATCACCTCTTCAGCTGGTGGAGCATCAACCTATATATGTCCAAATAAATATGTTATTTTGTTGATAAGCCAAATAACAATATTATATTTTTAATTTTCTTTTTCTAAAGATAATATGTTGACAAATCAAATTAACTTTTTGATTCATATGCTTTGTTCATAATATTTGAACATAGAAGTATTATATATATTTCTCCTAGTGCTTTCATTAAGATGTTGTTGTTAATGCTTTTAAGTTTATAAACTTTATATTCTTTTGAGGGGCCGAGATTTAACAACAACAACTTAGTGAAATTCAACGGTTTAAATGCATCAAGTACATTAAATTTTAATTAAATTTAACAGTTTAAATGCAGTCAATACATTGAATTTTAATGTATTCGCTGCATTTAAATTGTTGAATTTAATTAAGCTATTATTATTAAATCTCAGCGCTCAAAAGTATATAAAACATATAAATTTAAAGCGTCATGGCCCCTTCCATTTCTCTATGGACGATTGAAAGAGAAATCTCTAATTTTTGATGTTCAAAAACAAAAGGAATCATTTTCTTTAAGTTGAAATCTCATTAAATATTATGTCAATAATATAGCGTTACATCATGTACTAACTAATTAAATAGAGGCTATGGTCACCCATATTACAGGTTTATATATACTAGACGAAGGTACTTAAATATGCATGGTAAAAAAAGGAGGTATTTAAATATGAATTTTTTACTTTGACTTTTTAAATCATGAAGACCAAATAAACCATACATACCATTTAATAATTTTTTTTAAAATTTAGAATCCAACTTACAATTTCTAGTATCGAAGACGATTTAGTATATAGTCTACAAAACTTTTGTATAACTTCGACATAATATATAAACCAAAGTAATTAAAAACTTAGAATTTTTCTCCTTCCCCTTCTTAAACATTGTGAAAAATTATCTAAAATCTGTTTCCAACCAAAGTAAATAATAATTAGAAATAGAAATCTTACACCAGTTACCACACACAGATCAATAAAGAGAGACATATCACCTGAGCAGCAGCCATGGACAGATCACTGAAAAGGAGACTTAAACGTAGAATGGAGAAAGCAAGTAAAAAGAATGTGAAACCAAAACAGACACTTCACCAAACAATAGTAGCACAAGAAAAAATTGATGGACTTGTAGCCTATTTATAGTGAACCAAAAGAAAAAAAGAAATTGTATTCCTAATTGCTATGCTACATTCATCAAAACTTGCAAGTCACAAAAGCAAATGAATAGGTTTAGCCTTGAAATTCCAATTAGTTCCATCTAAAATATTTAATTAATTGTAGAATATTTCAACCAATCAATTCCTTTTTAATGGAACTTTCCAAAATCTCCACCCAAGATTTTTGTAACAGAAAAAATTACATGAATAAAGAGCAACCTGATCATTCATTCCAAATCATGCATTATTGAGTACTTTAGTCACTCAAAGAACCTATTCTAGTACACATGTCGATGACCCATTCGTCTACGCCTTCCTCAACTAGCTAAGCCAGAGGAATTATATGTGGGTCATGAAGATGGGTTGAAATATATGCAAAGGAGGAAGTGATGGTAGTGATGTGCTTCAATGTGGGAACTATTAACTTGTTAAGGTTCTAATTAAGTGAACATGACTAGGCTTGGATCCAACTTTTACACAACCAAACTCAAACCATTTCCCCAACCTCTCATCCTTCCCCCTCCTCTCGGCTCTCAGCACCGTAAAAGATTGAGCCTACCAATTTCCAAAATCACTAGAATGCTATAACATAATTAGTTGCTCTCAAATAAGAATGACTCATTCATTTAATTAAGATATATTGGAATATTCACCTAAACACAACAAGTAGGTTCGGTTCACAAAAAGGAGGAATAAAATTTAGAATGGCCACCCATAGATTTGTAATTTATTGGTATTGAAATAAATTCCAGGTAGAGATGACAATTTTTAACATGATTACAGAGTACATACGATCATGACATATGATCCATTATATCACATCTTATCATGTTATATATATATAACATGACATAATTATATACCACAATAACACAAATTTTGCCATGCTTAATTTCAGGGACGACTTTTCATTTCGCTCTTAAGGCAAAAGCACAACTTCAAAAGGATTTAGACGCCCAGATTAAGAAATGGAAGAGTGATTACTCAGAGGGGAGGTTGTCGGCTTCCCAACCAATAATAGCTGATATTCTGATTGTCAGGAAATCAGAAGATAGAAGATAACACGGAATAACAAAGAGCAATCACACAAGAACACACGATTTACGTGGTTCGATCAATAACTGATCTACGTCCACGGGCATAGCACAAATATTCTATTATTCAGAGTTACAACTGGTCAAAAGGCCCTTAGATTGTTCCCAAGCCACCTATTTATAGTATACAATGAAACCCTAGTCAAAATAGACCACCCAAAACCCTAATACACGTATTAGAACCCTTCTTAAGTAGAAAAACAAGTTCAGAAAAGGTTACACGGACAAACCAGGTAAGATACTGTCGAAACCTCCCAAGACACGGTCGAGCAGTCGTGTCTGTGTAATAAACAGTAAGACACGGTCTGGGACACGGCCGTGTAATCCACTGCCTTATCATTCCTTGGTCTTTTCGTCTCCAATCCGTCCCATTTTGACTTTACTTCATGAACTATCAATCATGGCTTCAATCTTGATCAAGAAAATCAACTTCAACATTAACACAAAGATCTTTTTTTCTTAAATAGATTTGATAGATACAAATATTATTAAATACAAACCATAACATTGCAAAATGACATAAAAAAAGATATTGCAAAATGAAACTTAAAGAACTTGCATAAAAAATAAAATATCATGTGTGGATATAAAAATAAAATGCTTCCGGTGTGTTTGCAAATAACAAAAAAAAAAGAATTGGAGTTTACAATGTAATTTAATCTGTTTATTATAACTAATAAAAGTTTGGAACATACACAAGAATAGATTTGTTCAACTTTGTTTTAAAATTGATGAAATTCGAGCAGTGTGAACTTATTTCTTTGTCCATTTTCAAACAAAGCTTGAGGCTTACCCTAAAAGCTGACCCCAAGAATAGATGGACTGGATTAAAAGCTCAGTACTGGATGATGAACATGGTGGTCAGAGGCATTGTTTAATTCATGCCCCTTTAGATGCTGGCAGAAATGGCCATTTTTGGGGCTACAAGTCCATGAAATGTGAAACTCTGCTATTGATATAAGAGAATGTTACACAATCAATCTATTATAATGTCTAAGAAAATCCCCATGATTTTTTCAATAAGTAAAACCTGTGATCAAGTGTATTTTCAGATAGTTAATCACTCCTATTTGAATACTTAAATGATTCTCGAAGAAAAAAAAGATGAAATCAATAACGCCTCCGACCATCATTGAATTTCAATAAACATTTTAAATTATCTACTAATGACTTTATAGCTCATTGTTACGAGAGACGACCCAAAAACAGGTTGAATGACATCAGCCTGACGGCTATAACAAAATAAATCATATTAATTTGTTGGAATCCCAGTTGAATGGTTTGCCTTTTACGAACTTTTGAAGTCAAAATGGCGTTTCTTCATCAGTTGGGACAATTTTTTTTGGAACGGCATAATATATAAGATCAGTCAAATTTGGATTGACGTATAAACGAGTTTTTCTTTGTTGATGATGTATAAAGGAGTTGACGAAGTCCTGCGAAGTCTGTCGTTTGCGATAATTGAGGGAGTTGATATAACAGTGCAGAAATTGTAGAAAAAATAAGAGTTACGGTGCTTAGTTGGAGATAGAGTGAGGTTGAAACCATGGCTTTTAATAACTATCAAAAGATACATCAGCTATGCGGCCTTTAATATAAGCTTTTGCCCCTCTTGTGAAATTGTTGTAAAAGAAAATAGCGACTGTGCATTAATTAGGGCAACACACTTAATTAATTAAGACTCTTTGTTTTAATTTTAGCCCCATTTTTTCATTTCTAGTTACTGAATTGTGATATTCTTCTGCTTCAGTAACAAGGTGTCCAAAATAAATAAATCCAAAATCCCAGTGAGTAACGAGTAGAACAAAAAGTAAATATATGTCCTAAAGAGGAGATAAACCTAAAAATGGGAAGGGGCAGTTGAGCAGTAAACTATATAGCAATCAACCATAATCGCAGCAATGATATATTATAACATCAGCCACATTTGCCTTATCCTTTACACACTCTTCAAACATTAATATCCCATCCCACCTAAGTCCATCCTTCCTACATTCATTTGGGGTCACATATTGATGCAAACGTATGTGACAACGACCCATCTCCATTACAATCCCTTTCTTTATATGCTCTTCCACATTTAATCCAACTTCTAACACACAGTGTTTAGGCTTTAAATTTGTTCTAATACCTTATATCTATCTCTATTCAACTTATTTTTATTCTGTTTACTCTAAGAAATATTAGACGAAAGCTGAATCAAAGAGTGTTATGCTTTGATATAAGTGATTAAACCTTACGGTATTATTTAAGTTTATCGACTCCAAAAATACTCGTTGTTATTAATTTAATTGGTACCTACAAAAATTCTTAGTTTTATTTTAATTGTTCCATCAGTAAATAATGAAAAAAACAAACTTTTAAAGGTGACACAACTCTAAATACATACATCCCATATTTAGTTGGCTTAATCAATCATGTATAGAATAATAAAAGAAATAGAGTGAAGATGCATGGGAAATGGAAGGTAACCTACCATATGAAATATGAATGCCCAAATATGATTTGTAATCTGTACAATTAACCACCATCATTCGGTAACCTGCCACCATATACAATTCATTTACATTTATGCTTCTTTAGCTGAATATTTTACTAATTAACAAAACTAAAACTTAAGCAAGTCAACAAAAGTAAATTAGGGCTAAAAACACTATGAAATTTTACTTTGTTAGCCATTGGATTGATAAAATCATTTCAAGGTTTTACATACAAATTCTTTTCTTTTTCTTATTTCATAATCATAAAACATAATTATATAACACTATTCTAGTGCTTATAGTTAGTGTTTTAACCATTCAAATTTGAAATTACACATAATTTTTGTTTAATTAAGCAATTGAGCCTAAATTTCATAATCATTAATCAACTTGCCATATTCAACGATTAATTTTAGCAGAAGTTGGCATAAAATAATTAGTTACTTAAACGTGGCTTTGATCTTCTCCCAAGACAAGTAAAATCAACAATTTAATGATATTGATTTAGTCACGTAAAGGTAAATTAGTGATCACAAATTGGGGAAGGCGAAAGTGAGATAATATTCCAAAAAAAGGAGTGAAGAATCATCACCAAACACATGTCAATCAAATGAAAAACATATAAAAACTCCATGAACAAGGTAGGTGCACCTGTACTAGATTATCAAACTTATAAATACTTCAAATGAAGGCACTTAAAATTTAACAATACATGTGATTTTTAGCAAGAATTAATGACCCTCAGCAAATTATATTTATCAAATGAAGGAATAGTGGTTGTAATATCGAAAAAGACCGAACTATTAATGCTTTAATTGTCAAAATAGTTATTCACTCTCTCCCGTCCTATAAAGATAGACAAAATTTTCTTTTTAATTCGTCCTAAATTATAGATTTTTTTCTTTTTCAATACTAATAGTTATGATATATTGTACTGTATCGTCCTTATTTAAATGTCTAATAAATTATATTATTAATTACTCATTAGATAATTATAAGAATATTTTTGAAATTTCTACTAAAATTAATAACTTTAATTAATTTTTTTAATCTGTGTAAAAAAATATTGTTGTTTATCTTGATAGGACAAATGAAGTATTTATAAATAGAAGAATGTATTAAAAATTTTAAACATATAGATTATCATAATCACAATAATATAATTAATAATAAAAAAAAATATGGATGGCAATTGAAGACTAGTTCAAAGTAATAGAAAGACCTGGTCAGAAAATGGTGGGTCCAAGAGAAATACGAAACACACAAAGTTACAAATTGAGCAATTGGAGTCGGTCCAAATGGACTACCCCACCCGGGCCAGCCACATTTAGAATTGGCACTTGGATTTTCACTTCCAAAGGCTGATACCACACTTGTGGCTTGCTTTGTGTATTTACCACTTCTGGGTGTGTGCCACGTGTATTTCATGTTTCCCTGCAATTAAATAGCACCCAAAAAAATTATCATATCCTTACATGTGGATTTATTTGCATTGTAGTTTAACGATTATATTCTTCCACTATAATAATATCGATCTTGTTGTGGCCAAAATGGATTTGGTTTCCTCTTGTTTTTCGTCGCTAATTAGTTTTTATCATGATGATTTGTGATGACCACTTGAATCTCAATCTTAATTATATTATGTACTACTTGAAAATTGTTTGTGCTAATGTAATTTTGAGTTAATCATTGTAAACTTGATCTCAACTAGGCTTTATGAACGAGCGTTGAGAACTACGATCTCTAATCATCCACGAGCTAGGTATCACGCAATTACATACTCACAATCAAATTTTAAATGGGTCTACATTACCGTTTCTGAGATAATTTTTAACGTGTCTAGTTAATCTGAGCTGATAACATTAACAGTCATGAGTGCAATATGAATTTTTAAAAAATTCAGTGGTGCAATAAAAAATTATAAATTACCCCAAAAATGATAATGTAATTCCTCAATTTTTAAATATCATCCACCTAAAACTTTTTCTTGTTGATACACATCCCTTATATGCCCAAACAATTCTCCAATTTGCATTTTCACCTAATAAAAGTAAAAATAGAAAGAGCATCCATTGACTCTCTAATGTTGGTGCTCCCCTCCATCATTTTCTCGTAATACCCCCTAAAAAGTCCAAATTAAAAATAGAAAACCAGAACAAAATAGACAAATTAACAGGTCAACCTTTAACCCAAGAAGACCCACCGGCTAAAACCGGTCAGCTTCCCCCCCCCCCCTCGATATATACCCCGAAAGCCCGCCTTTTTCCCTCAGTCGTTACAAGTTTTATAACCCATAAAATTCAATAAAACCCAGAACACCAGACATGGTCTTAACATCACCGGAACACAGCTCCGGCGCTGCCGCAGCACCTAAACGGCTAAGTCTTGGCTTCATCGTGTCGATCATAGCACTCTGCGCCAAGCAAGCCAGCCGGGTCTCTAGCAAGCTGAAGACATCAAAATCTTCACTACGACACCGCCACGGCCACCTCTACGACGGCTATGGAAGTCCCAAAGAGTCTCCAAGATCGCCGCTGGCAACGCCGAAGCGGCTTTTCAGTCAAATAAGCAACAAGGCGATCACGTTCGTGCACGGAAACAACCAGAGAAAGCGACACGGCGGACACGACGAGTCGCCGGAGGAGTACGGAGACGGCGGCGTGTGGCAGAAGGCGATCTTGATGGGGGGTAAGTGTGAGCCGTTGGATTTCTCTGGTGTTATATATTACGATAGTAGCGGGAAGCAGCTTAATGAAGTGCCTCTCCGCTCGCCACGTGCCAGTCCATTACCGGGCTACTTGACTCGCCGGTAAATGAGTCTGTAAAAATAAAAATACTGAATTTTGATGCGGTTTTGAATCAAAGACTATCCAAAGAGTTGTTTGGTTTGTTTCTTTGATTTGGAAAAGCAAAGTCTTTAAAAGCATGAAACTGGATAAACATACGTGTATGTATAATTATAAAGTTATAATTTAGTGATTCTGAAATTCGAATCAGATAGAAGTGTTGAGTTGAATACGAAGAGGTAAAAAGTCAGGTTCGACTATAATTGTTGTATCGCCTGATTAGGAGTAATTGGTAAAGTGTGGACGCTGAGATTAAGAAATTAATTAGGTGTTTTGTTAGTTTGGACCAAAGTTGTGTTTGAGAGTTATTGGTGAGGGTGAGGCAGCTAGGGGTGATGATTTAGACTGTTGAAGAAATAGAATTGGTCTTCCTCCTCCATTTTCAAAAGAAAAGAAAACGATTGTATTTTTACATCATGTAAGATATCATAAAGTGCAAGATTTAGGATTTGATTTGAAATTATCAAACTGGATTTGTGTATATGATTGGTTTGATTAATTATATGTTAGGCAAATGTCTTATTTTATTGATATATTATATATTTATTATTTTTTGAGCAAAGATATATTATATATTTATTAGTATATTTTAATTTCCAAAAGATGCATTATGTCCATTATAGGTTGCCAATATATATATTTTTGCCCTGGTCCAATATTTGATGATTGACATTGTCATTCGCCCCGGCATGCTCGCACACATACTATATAAAAGAAAGCTGAATATATTGGATTCAATTTGTTGACATTTAGCACTTTCAATAATCAACACATGAGATAAGTGGTTTTCTCTATAATTAATCTGCATTTAAAATTATATTTAAAGTTATCTTAATAAAATATAAATAATTCTATAAGATAATTTGATTTATATTTTTTGAACGTATAGAATAATCTGAATATAACTAAAGTCTATTTGATTTTGGGTAATTTTTTTTAAAAAAATTATTAGTTGCCCTCTCTCCCTCTTTCTGTTTATTATTCATAGTATTTAGGGATAATATCTGGGTCTAACACTAGTTGAAAATGAAACTTGAATAATATATTTTGATACTTGTGTCGTCAAGTTGTGTAGTGTGATG